>JAOPJM010001463.1:25448510-25459771 GCA_027124095.1 Muusoctopus leioderma | reverse complement strand
TAGTCTAATTCTGCTCCTAATCAAATCTGCAATG
Source organism: Muusoctopus leioderma (assembly GCA_027124095.1). Taxonomy (NCBI): domain Eukaryota; kingdom Metazoa; phylum Mollusca; class Cephalopoda; order Octopoda; family Octopodidae; genus Muusoctopus; species Muusoctopus leioderma. Next base: position 25,459,737 of record JAOPJM010001463.1, on the reverse strand, counting down.
ACTCTCTCTGTAACTTTCATAACCTGGTCTAATAATTTGATGCATCTGTAGTTACTGCTCTCTAAAGCATCTCCTTTACCCTTGTAGTAGTTGACAATGATGCTGCTATGCCAGTTATTGGGTATGACACCTTGAATTACCTGGTTGATTATGCGAGTTACTGTGGAATATATTTTATGCCCTGAGGAATTATTACCTTTTGCCAAAGCAGAACATCACTACAAAAAGTGTAGAATCTGAGGAAACTTCCTCAGATTCTACATTTTTTTCTAATTAAATATTGAATGAGAACAAATTGAACTTTGCTCATGCGATGTTAGCTGGACACTTCTCATATAATATTGTAACTCAAAAGAATGAACTATAGTGCCATGCTGGAAAATAACTATTTCTATGTCTTGGATTTTATACAAATTTGTGTATTTTCTATCAGTAAGGTTGAATCCCAAACTTTAATGTAATAAAAATATTACTATTAAATAATGGCTAATTTGTCTGTCCATTTGTTTATTAAATTGGTTGGTTCTCACCCTACAAATCATTACCCTTTCTTCAAGACCCTTCAGTTACTTGACTGATTTAATTAGCTACATTCACAGTCAAACCTGTTATTGATTCTGACTGTTCTCACCCTCTCCTGTATAGGTGAATCTTAATCAGATGTGGTAAATTTACAAAATTAGTTTTGTGCTTAATCAAATAAATTTAACACTGTTCATAATTTGTCCAGTTCAACAGAAAAATTAATATCAAATGTTAAATCTTGTTGGTATTAGAATAGTTCATCAACATTTAACATCCGCTTTCCATGCTGGCATGGGTTGGACAGGTGATTTCGGACTGCGTCGGTTGTGTATGGAGTCACCACTCTCCTAGGCAGGTCGGGGGACCACGTCTCACACATATTTCGTTTGGTTTCTATGGCTGGATGCCCTTCCTATCGCCAACCACTTTACAGAGTGTACTGTGTGCTTTTATCGTGGCACTATCACTAGAGAGGTTGCCATGTCCCCGACACAACTATAGGGCCCTCTCGACCCTGTGTCCTCTTCGGACAGTCACCAAACACTACAGAGTGCACTGGGTGCATTTATCGTGTCACCAGCACTAGAGTGGGAGAGGGTGATGGGGTGGATACCTTGTCTCTAGCAAGCTAAAGATTCTCTCTCTACTCTAGTCTTAGCTCTATGAGGGGAGACGTGACTTGAGAGTGTGACTGAGTAGGAGAATTATTATCCAAGCAATAAAGCATAACTCTACCACTTCAGTTATTACTGTAAACATTTCTCTTCGCATGTATTTGTTTTTAATTTTATCCAAGCTGCCATTTTTAGAAAAGACTAAAAGCCATTTTTTGTTAGTAATAAAACATTTTGAAGGTACATAATACAGTAATATAATTTCTTACAGGCTACTCTGTGTGCTTTTCGCATAATCAGAAAAGTACCAGATCTTATGGAAATGTTCATTCCAGCAACTAGGTCTTTGCTCAATGAAAAAAACCATGGTAAGTTGCTTTCTAAAATCCATACTCTTAGTTCAGAAGCACTTTCCTTTTAATTGTATTAACTATATATGTAGTTGTGAGAGTGATAATGAGAATAATATAACTTTTCTCACTGTTATTCTGGTATTCTAGTAAATCTTATAAATTAAAAAAAAAATTTTTAATTTTAAAAACAAATTTCAGCATTTCTTTTCTTTGGTAAATTTTAGAGATAAGTTTCAAAATTTCAGCTTACGGATAAATCCTATTAAAAAGAAAAAACAAATCCATTAGTTTAACTGAAACATATCCCACATTAATCATCATAAATATTTTCCGTTCATTCTCATGTGCTAATATTGATTTAATGACATGGTTTCATCTAGTTTGACTTATTTTCCATTTAAACACCTTGTTGAGACTGAGTTGGTATACAAGTACGACAGACCTGTCCAATGATGCCAGTATAAATAAACTGCCATTAAAAATTATGATAATGAATAACCACTGTAAAATAACAGTACTATTTTGATGTAGTCTTCAATACAGTAAGATATATGTACTAAATAAATTTTTATTATACTTTTGGAGGCTAAGAAGACATTTAATTTAGCTTTTAATGAATGATAAAATTCATTGACTGATTAGGCTTAGCTTCGTATTTTTGAAAGTAATTACCTCTTGCTATAGTAGAACCATTTATACAATAGCATGTGCCAACTAGAATGGATGGAATAATATTTTAGATACCCATGTACATGTGTTGGAGATATGCTAAAACATTACATTACCAAATTCAAGATATTATTGTTGTTTCTACAGTAAAAAAAAATGTAGCCATATTTAAGGTAAAATTCACCAATTATGAATTTCCCTCTATCAAACCTATTAAGTAAGCTGAATTAAAGGCAGGATATGATTAAATATTGATGTCATTTATTTATCAGCTGATCATTTATTAATTTGCATTTCTTTCATGATCATTTGGATGTCACAGCAAAATCACCTCTCTTCATATTATCTTGTTTTATTTACTTCCTTAGTTATTGTTAACTTTCTGAGTATGCTACAACTAATATAAAATAGTATAAAAAGATAAAATCTAATGTTAAAAATGTTTAAATCAATGATACACCTGTATGTGTATTTAGTTTTACACATACACAAACACACAGCACCCACAGTTTATTTTCAAATTTCCTGCAGTGTGTGCTCTCTAAAATTCCTTAATGAAATAGTTATGTCAGTCTTTTGGTTACTGTCTGCATATTAACTTTTTATTTATTTCTATAAACAAAACAAAAAGCTTTTATTTAAACAATGTTCTATCCTGTTTTACTAAAGAATTTTCTCAGTTTCACCCTTTGAATATGACTGTTTGTCTAACTAAAAAATTGGTGCTGTCTACCTTGGGTTTTTTAATGATATGTAGGTGATCATTTTTCTTCTGTCAAACCATCAACAGATAAGGGAGTTGTAAGAAGACACTACAATAAGTATATAATTGTTGCTCACTCAACCAAGCACACTTATGGTTTTGTTCATAGATAATTATTATGTCAGTGCATTGTTCTCTTTTGACACAACCATCATTTGGTTCACTCACAAATACACAATGTTTGTTACTAATTGATGTTAAAAAATATATTGTCAACTAGCTTTGACACTGTTGTTAGTTATTCACCATCTTGTTTTTTAGTTTTTAACAAGCATTACTGTTCAGTGCTATTAAATTTTCACTTAAGTGCTGTACTCACATTGTATGAGAGGACAAGTAAAATACTTTATACTTGAACCAAAGTTCTTTTTTTATTGCGCATTGATTCCTTTTGTGTAGGTAAGAAAACAGTTACTTGAATAGTTTTTTCAGTCTGGAACATATTAAAACTGACATCATTCTACAGTGGGCCTGTTGAGATAGAAATATTTCAGTGAGCCTTGCTGCAGATAAGATTTAATTGACAGCTCTCTAGGACACGAATTACTTAATTGTAAGAAAGAATAATTTTTAAAAAATGAGAAATTGCTCTTTGTATTATTACCATACGCATTTTTAGCTTTTATCTTTCACATATAAATCTTTGATTTAAAACATTGTCTTAACCTTGGGGTTTGAGATCTGCATATAATTAACCTCATTGTTTGTGTTTCTGTAATCTACACTTTTTTTTTATCTATTAATCCTCAGTCATTTTTCATTGCCCTACTCTTATATTTATATATATCCAAAGGCTGGGTTAAAATTCAGAATTTTTATTTCTAACATACGATTTGAATGCTTTTAACCACTGTTCCACAATCCCATTCATTTATTCATTATCAAGTTCACTGATAACTATAATCTTAAATTCTGAAAATGCTCTGATACAAAAATGGATGCACGCATAGCTGTGTGGTTAAGAAGTTTGCTTCGCAATTGTCTTCTACCATAGCCTTGGGTCGAGCAGAGCTTTGAGTGAAATTTGGTAGACGGAAACTGTGTGGAAGCCCATCGAAGGGACTGTTCCTGTTCTTGAGTAGTAGACTGTCACTCAGTTTAACACCACCTCCTGGCTCTTGTGTACCTTTAGTGTAGTCCACTTTGTTATAAGCATTTGGGCAAGGTCTCCAGTTTAAGGATAACTTTCTCATTTTCTCCTACCAGTCACAGAGACCCTGAAAAAGAATGATAGGTACTGCCCTTCCATCGGTGACTATATCATTAAAAAAATAACACTTTATATAATAAATTTTAGTTTTATTTATAGACTTCATACCTATCTAATTAAATACTTATAATTTATATACTTTTTGGTGTCTAATTCTAAAGTACCTCATTGCTTTGTGTGCAAATTCTTCTGGGGCTGACTTTGCCTTTCTCAACTCTCCAGATGTGATGAAATAATTATCAACAAAATACTACTGTTTATTCAGTCCATTTGGCTTTGTGCTTAATTATTATTATTAGTTTATTGAATTATACCAAATTGCAAGGTTATTTTTCTTTCCATACTCTTATTATTGTTATATCTTTCTACATAATAATAATAAAAAAAGAAATTATGTAGAAATTGAGAGGTTCATTAAGAATTTGCTTTCATATGTAATAAAGAATGATTAATATATATATATCTTGGTAGTTATCTATACAGCACTCTGAACCAATACTCTGAAACTTATGACATTCACAGATGCTAATGTTGTTATTTTCTTCAGCTTGAATACATATATTTTTATCAAAACTTGGTCAATGACCTTGTGGAATTGATTATGAATTCTTCCAGTTATTTTGATTAAAATTGAACAATATTTACATTTCTTAGAAATCATGTGTCATAGTTTCTTCCTCCTTTTCACTAGTCTCAGAGGCACTGTAAAGGTCATGGGCACCGCCCTTCCTCTTCTAACTAAGCCATAAAAGAAAGAAATGTTTTCAGTTTTGTTGCTAAGTGGGTGTATATTTTCTTAGCTTGTTGAACATTATGCTCAAAATTGTTATTATATGACTTCATTAAAGAAATTAGTGCTGAATAATAAGTAACATTTTCATTTCTTTTCTTGTTGCATGTTTAAAATACCCTGAAGGGTGTTAGTTGTTGTATTTTTTTCATATTCTCATATTGAATTTGCAACTTGAATTGTAAGGTATTAATTTTTGCTACATGTTCTTTAGTGGCTAAATCTTAGAGGAAAAGATCTATAAAATTATACACTTCTTTAAGAGAGTAATATCTTCCTACATTGATAGATTACAAATCTGTCTAAGCTAACAGCTGTATTATATTTCCTCTTTGCTATCATTTTGCTAAGTAGTTATTTCTAATTTTAAGTTTTCATTATTATGATGTGGTGCATCATAGAATATAAACGAAAATATCTCGTAATTTCTCTGTAATTTTCTATAGATTTCAACCAATAAGATCTTTTTACTTATTTATTGTTTTTAAAATGCCCATACTAATCTTGATTATAAATTGCTCTAAACTAACTTATATTTTAAACAATTATAATGTATAATTTTTCCTCAATTTTATTCTTGCTTGATTAATTTTATCTGAATTTACCAATTCTTCTTGTAACTATTTTAAACTACCTTGTTATACAAATACTTTTCTCTGTTTTGGACTTTACTTTTAGTTCTTTAAGACAATCTAAAGAGAATTTTTTCTTATTAAACTGTTTGTAATTATAGTGATCTTTCTGTTATATAACTGAGACTTAGGCAATGAATCTTTACCCATGCCAAAAGCTGGATATGGTTTCAACATCAAGGATGTTGATACATGCAGATAATCCTAAAGCACATTACCATCACACCACTCAAAGAGATGGCTGACAGGGGTTCATGTTGTAATGGTTATTAGACTGTGCAGAGCTGGCTAGAGCTTCTGTTTATTTAGGAAAACAATTGTATGGTAGCCAATGGTTACAAAAATAAAAGTTAGTAGTTTTAATATGGCTCTGTAAAATTCAGGCATGAGCACAACTGTCATTTCCTGATTTTCCAAAACCCGCTGATAACAAATATATGTGAAAAAGGATTACTGGCATCATATGTACCTCCAGTTGCTTTGTGGAAAGACTAATTGAATCTCTTCTAACCTATTCTTTAAAAAATAAACAGTGCTTTCCTTCCTGATAAACATTACAAATAAGAGTTTCCTTTCAGCATTACAAGTTCGCCTTTTTGATTTGTTACTTGAAGTCATGTTTATTTTCACTGTATTTCTTTCTTTATAAAAGTGCTCTCGGTCTTAGTGCCACTTACAAGTTAAATCCATTATGCTACTAGTATGAAAGGATTACTTTACAGTTGCTGTATTTAAATGATAATAGTTGTTATATTAAGGCAAGCATATAATAGTTGTTATATTAAGGCTTTATAGTAATGACAATAGCTAATTTATGTGTGATATTATTTTTTAATGAAAGGGCAATAAGCTCTCTTATAGCAATTTACTGTTGGATTATAGTTAATCTATTGCAGAAATGGTAGCATTTAAAGAGATAAGTGCATCTTATTACTGTGAATAAAACTGATTTTATTAAAAAATACATTTTCTTTTAAAATTAAAATTCTACATACTTCAATAGAATTACTTTTGCAAATGATAAGCTTACCTATTAATCAGGTGATGAGATAATCTAAACATTGAATCAGAATGTCATGAAAAATAATATAAATTGCTCAACTCAAATAATTAATTATAATTATAGTTGTGCTTAATCTCTAAATTGATTTCTTTATGCCTGCATATTAAAAGTATTTTGAATATTTAAAAATGTAGGGTGGGCAATATAATTTTTCGTTTTGCTTTAAATAATTTGTCACTCAAATTACAAAAAACATTTTGAAAAAAACTTTACTAAATTTTGAAAACAAGATTTACGAAAAAAAGAATAGTTAAACAAATTTATCTACAGTAATTCAATGAATATTAAGCCTTTAAATAAATGGAATTATTGCTTCTACCATATAAAAATAATATAGTTTTAGTTATCATATAACTAATTTATATTTAATAGATAGCTGAGTGAAGGGAAATGGAGTAACAGAAAAGATAGTACCAGACTAAATTCTTTGCTGTATCTAGTTACAGACTTTTACATTTTGAGTTCAAATGCTACAACAGTCGACTTAGCTTTTCGTCATTTTGGGGTCGACAAAATAAATACCAGTTAAGTATTTAGGTTAATTCAATCAACTACACCCCTATCCAAAATGTGCAGCTTTGTGCCAAAGCTGGAAATCAATGAGGAGTCAAATAGAAAACTCTTTTTTTCTTAAATAGACAATCAATGAGTTCACTTATGTAAGTATTTCCAAACAGCAAGATACTTTAATGACCAATCATAAATTTCATTGTTACATATCTATTCTGATATATTCTTAACCAGTAGATTTAAACTAAGTTTATTTTTACCAATACATAAACAACTTCAAGGTGCTGGAGATTTTAAAAAAGAAGTGCTTAACTCTTAATCAAGAAAAATGACATGTATGAAAGCTGAGATCTTAAGAAACAGACTTCTTGTTATGAATCTTGTATTCTCAACATGAAACCTGTGGACTTTTGATTACACATTTGAAAATGTTTAAATCAGCTGATCTGGCTTATCAATTCATGTAAAGAAGCTTGCTTTTGTAAATACTGAATATGAGTGTATTTGATACATTTCAATTATGACAAATCAACTTTAGGTTATTTAATGAAAGTTAAATTTGCTTCAGCTACAGAAAATATTAGAGAATATCAGTGGTAATATATTTGGCTGAGTCTAAAGCAGGGAAATAGACTTTGTTTCAATGTACTTGGGAAATTTTATTATAGATATCCTGTTCTAGTTTAATTTCCACCATATTGTAATATTTCAATAAGTTATGAATTATTGCTACATTGAAAATTGAATCTTTAACAATTATGCAATATAATTCTCATGGTAGTTCATAAAGTTACAGCTTTTACACCTATTTGTTTTGTGAACCAGAATTGATACACTGTATGTAAGGTTAGTAGAAGAGTTAAAATAGCAACAGTTAAATAAACCAATACTTAATCTCAATCATCAAAAGAACGTTAACCATGTCAGTCTCACCAGTGAGGGCCTGTGAAAATTGTCATTAGTTCAATTATTATTAAACCAATTGTAAAAAGGAAAGGCGACTAAAACAAAGGAAGTTACTTTTTAAATAAGTTCTTGTTGATTTTCCTCATATACTTGTTTATTTAAAAAAGCAATCCATTTGTGCCTTGGCTATATGAACACATTAGTCAACTTTTGAAATGGCACGTATGTTTTCTTTTTCCAGGATTGACAGGTCATCCAGGTGATCGGTATATCCCATGCAACAGGCATGCTGGCCGATGGGCAAGGACTGTGTCTTCAAATGGCATGTGCCACACATTCATATCTTGTCTGTAGAAGCCTTAGTATCTGCACTCCAACTATTACTCATTAACATCCCTGCATTAGAATATAATCATTTCTAGTGTATTTTAGAAACACATATCCTGTTCCACTGTTTATCCATTTGGATTATTATTGTGAATAGTAAACATTTTCTTCCTCATAGCTTTCCAAAATATTTCACTAACATCCAAAGTACACTCTATACATTCACTATCACCTTTTTTTAATTATTTTAAAGTAATGTTTTCAGGAAACAAATAGGATTATTGCCAGTCATATTAAATTTTAGTAATCTGTAATTTTATTTTGAATATGATAGCTGTGTGAACCAGTCTGGTATTTAAATGAAAGAAAGGATAGGATAACATTGCTAATATTGGAACTCAAAATAATGAGACTCTAATGTTTCTGTTAATTATCTTCTTAAATTTAATGCTCAACCACTAAGCTGCCCTGGTTTTGATATCTAATTTCTAGTGGAAAATCAATAAAGTGTCTTATAAAAGGATAACATATTATGAACTTTTTGTATAAAATAGTTATAAAGTAATGAAAGATTTCTAGTTAAAAATTTGTCATGGAAAGAACTTTTTTCATTAAGAATAATTATTTTTAGTTCTTTTACTGAGATTTTAAAATTCAATGACCATTATCTAAGTGTAATGTTTTAAGGATACTTATAGATAAACTACATTGAATCAATTGTGTATACATTTAGTCTTATTTCTATCTCAATTCAAAAGCTGTGTCCTTGATAAAACATATCATTTCTATTGCATTGAAATATTTAAATTTAGCTCATTAGGTTCTTTTATATTTTGATATCACTTGTGTTTACAGCAACAAAATGATGATTCTTAATTTACAACATAGTTTTAGTCAAGTAGCGATACAGTCAGTACATAGAGCAACATAAACTCTATGAACTAAGTGTTCAGTATCTTATCTACTTGGTCATTCTGCCATAATGATGTTGATAATAGTAATAAGAACTCAAGCAGTATAAAAACATCATCAATTCTTTACAGCTTAGATCAAAATTCTATAGATGGTTAAGCTGTAACTGAGATTATAGGGGAGAAATGAGAAATTGTGGCATATGTCCTTTTCTATGAGCATTCTTTGTTAGAAACAAAATTATATTACTAAGTTGGTTCACTGGGACTTTATGATATTCATGTGGGGTGGGAGGTGGTGGTTCTAAAAAGATAAAATGAAACGATTCCAAATAAGAATCAAACTTGACAAAATGATTTAGTTGTTCATACTTCAGTGTCTGCCACACTTAAAATAGTGATGATGGTGGTGATTTGTTTAAATATAAGCATAAAGCCTCAAACATAAAGAGATGATATGGGTCTAGTTTTCTTTCCATTTTTCTCACACCATTGGACTCTACCTTCCCTGGATTTTTACCATTGGACTTCTCACTGCTTTGAGTTATTACTTTTGATTACACAACATTTTCTTTGTGGGATTATGTGACATCCATGCCTTTTCTTATGGCCATAGCAACATAAGTAAATTCAACTGAGAATTGAATCTGGGTTGTAGATTGTTAATAAAATCTGCAATAATTTACAACAACCCACAATGACTTGTAATCATCATAATTTCTTTTAACTAGATGCAAGGCCAATTTCAAGAATGGGTGTATAGTTGATTGAATTTATCCATAATATAAATGGTATTTACTTTGACCCAGTGGGGGGAAGACTTTATTCTAGCAACACAATACCCTTAAACAGCTAGTCTAATAGTGATAACTCTAATTGACTTCAATCTAGCAATCTACTGGACATTAGTGTTTGGATTCATATATTTCTGTATGTATGTAATAGCTAACTTTTGAAGATATTTTGGATGTATAATATGTTTTAAGCAACAACAATAAATGACATAAACTATTTCCTTTTGAATTGTTATTTGCTATCTCATTACAATTTTATATTTCATTTATTTTAAAATATTTATTCATAGTTTATTATTTCACATTTTGAAAGCTTTTATCAGGTCATGAAAATTTGTGATTATTTTGAGTGGAAGTGAATAAGAAATTTTAAGAAAGCAATTTATTTTTGGTATGTAGTGTAATTCTTACTGGTTAATGTGTGCTATTCAGTGATAATGAAATCAGGTATCCGGTATAGAATAGATTGTTGATTATCCTATCGTTTACTGTGGAATTACTTCACTTATGTGAACAACAACATTGAAACTATTCTATAGATAGATAACAGAAATTCAATAGATAGAAGAAATATGGAAAAAGGAGGTTGAATTAAAGCTATATGTAATAATAAATAAGAAAAGAAAACAAAACAAAATGGTATTAATATGTATAGAGTTGGTAAACTAGATACAATTTTTTTCTGAGATAAGTAAAGTAGAAAGTAGCTACTGATTGATCCCAAAGATAAAAATATATCAGTAAGTAGCTAAGAGAAGAATAAAGTAGGTGATTAGCACTGAAGGAAAACCTAGCTCAGTAGCTTAAGAGCACTGACATAAAAAAAAAATTCTTGATGCAACAAACAATGTAGATAAAGGTTAAATCTGAAGAGAATACTTCATGCAGGATAATCCATTTAATATAATGAAATCATTTAGTTTCATGAAAGAATCCTGCTAATATCATGATTGAAATCAAGCTATTGATATTGTTCTTCTTTTCTTTTGTTTTCTTAAAGAACTGTGCATGCTTAACCCTTTTGTTACCATATTTCCAATGAAATACACTGTCTATGATTTTAAATCAATTTTGAAAACAATCAAAAATTTGGAGGGATTTAGTAAAATAACTAACTTTCTCGTTATTAAGTTGGTGTTTGGAACATAACTTAACAAAAA
>JAOPJM010001463.1:25429241-25443272 GCA_027124095.1 Muusoctopus leioderma | reverse complement strand
TCAAGTACTGGGAATTGTTGGCCTTGTGCCTAAATTAGAAACAATTATTATTATTATTATTATTATTATTATTATTAATTTAAACTTTTGACATCCTAATATTTAAAAACGAATATAACAGTAGGAATACAAATTTTGAATTACATTTTATATATATATAAGCAAATCCATAATCACTAACTGCTGTTTAAATTGGCAAAAATTCACCTGTTTTGCTAGTAAATATAGACTAGCTTTACTGTTTTGTGATTTTCATAAGTTCTATTGATTTCACTGTCATTTTTAAGTAGAAACTATCTACTGGGAGGTTTCATTTACTCTTTCCATCTTTATTGCATTCCTATCATTACCAGACAGAATTTTCTCATAACAGTGTATATTTTCTGTATTTGCTACTTCATATTCAAATAATTTTGGTTGTTAATGTCCCTAATAAACATCTATTTGCTATGGATAAATATTCTCAAGATATTAAAATGAAATTCAACATTCACACAATTTCAGCAACTGAATTCTCTTTTATTCATTTCACTTTTTAGTTTAAGTATTGCTTTTTGTCTTCTTAGAAATTTAAGTAAAATTTGCATCAAAGCAGGAAATTTGGGAAATATTCTCAATATTTTATTGTAATTAGGTTTTATATTTCCATATTTTAATCAGTAGTTTTCCTTTATGTCCACCCCACAAGCTTTAGTGAATTTTTTTGTTTTGTTTTTTTATTAATTTAGTATATTTCCATTAAAAGATAAAGTAGCATCACTATTTTGATAGCTAAAACATTTGCTCAACCAGCGCACATATGGCTGTGTGGTTAAGTTCACTTTGCAACCATGTGGTTCCAGGTTTGATCCCATTGCCCGGCACCTTGAGCAAGTGTCTTCTACCCTAGCCTTGGGTTGTGACCTGAATTTATTAAACGGTATACACACACATGCACACACACACACACATGTATGTATGTATGTGTATATCATTTGCATATACAAAAGTCCTTTCTGATATTTGTTCTGTATCGAGTTACAAACACTCCCTTGTCACCCTTGCTGCCAGAAATGCAGCTAATAGTTGTCCTGTTGGAAACCTGTAACCAATAACTCTATTGTTCACTAATAAATAAGTCTAAAATTGATTACCTCAGCAGGAGAATGGGAAAAGAAATGTCAAAAGAATTTTATTGCAGTCTAGCTTCTTGTACTCTGAATGGTGTTGTTATTTTGAATAGATTATGATGTTAAAGCGAACCAAACTGAAATAGTCAAATTAAGACAAGATTGTTTCTGCATCTGTAGTTTAATTCAATGGTCATTCCTTTTCTGACTCAAATATAATCAAGGATCTGCTGCTCCTGAAGACTGCAGGATATTGCAACTCAGGCTAAAGTTTTTATGCTTAATCTAAAGACAACATGTGGCACTCTGAAGCTGTTCAGATTATATCTTATTCTTTTACTAGCTCTGGCCATGCTGGGTCACCACCATGATAACTGATTTTTTTTTCTTTAGATACTAAAAACTTAATTTATTTCAAAACTGACTTTATAACCAAACTTCCTGTTTTTGAAATTGTGTGCAATTTTTAACAACCAGTTTAAACACTAGTCTTTTCTTATGGTGTTTCTAAACTTAAACTAAGATCAAAGCAATATCTGTCATTTTACAAACTGTCTATAAATGGATAAGCAGTATAATTAATTACTTGTATATGTGGTATAGCAATATTAAGTGCTATATTCTTACTCTTTAGTTCTCAAAATAAACCTTACATGTTTCAAGATTTTTACTGTCTATTTATCTATCTATCTATCTATCTATCTATCTATCATTACTATTATTATTATTATTATTATTATTATTATTATCGAATTGGCAGTCGTTAGCACGTCAGATATTCATTCTGGCTCACTGCACTCTGAGTTCAAATCTTGCTGAGGTCAACTTTGCCTTTCATCCTTCCAGGATCAATAAAATAAAGTACCAGTCAAGTACTGGGGTTGTTGGCTTTGTGCCTATGTTAGAAACAATTATTATTATTATTATTATATTGGACGCATGCAGGGATTGTGTGAGAGTAGCCGACAGAAGATGGTGGTGCAGACGCCTCACAAACCTCCTCAGGCATTTCCAACTGTCTGACAAGTTTCGACTCGATTTCCTGGATTTGCTAGCGTGGACTTGCACGAATTGCAACGGGTCATCGAGGTCGTACATACATAGGATTTTCGTTAGGTTAGCAGATAGGGCTAGCATAAGTTGTCTGCATTTTCGAATTGTTGGCTATACGGACTACAAATTCGGACTACAACTTGGAACGGACGAATAGACAGGGGCCTGGTTACTGGAAGCTGAATATAACCTTTCCGGCGTGGAATGATTTCAGGGACCAAGTTAGTGAACTAGTTAACTGGGAACTGACAGGAGCCATCATCAGTAACAGGTGGTGGCTCTTGCTAAAGAGGAAAATCAAAGCATTAGCAATTAGCTTTAGCAAAGAGATAGTCATAGAGAATAGTAGAGTAGAAAACGAACTCGTGAGTCGTTTAGAAGAGGCGCATAGGAGAAGCATCGCAAATAACGTGCTAACGGCAAGAATGGCCCTCAGCCACCTCTTCGAAACACGAAGGTTACATTGTCTGAGCTAGGGTGCATGTGTTAAAACACGAAGGCTATCCAATTGGCCCAGGTGGCGAAGGCGCAGCGTGGCAACAAAGCCACAATTCGGTCTCTGATGGACTGCAGCTGGCATGTGCTTTCTGAGTCGAAACAGATGTGTGCGGCTTTCCAGCAGCACTTTTCCAAACTTTTCACGATGAGTGGCGAGCTGGAGATGGTGGACTTTGTTGCCTACCTCAGCAGCCTGCTGCAACTCCCAACCAGGGAGGCAGAGTGCTGCGAAAAGCTGATCACAGCCGATGAAGTGACAGTCCTGCTGAGCCACTATGCAAGGGGTAAATCGCCGGGATTGGATGGTCTACCTTACAAACTGTATTTCTACATGCCAGACTTGTTCACTACTGTATTAGCAACTGTCTTCTGCAGCTGGCACCAGACTGGGAGCATCCCCAGTTGCATGAGCTGGAGTGTGGTAACGCTGCTGACGGAGGACCCGAACAATGGGAACGTGTTCGAGAACTTTAGGCCCATAATTCTGCTCAACACAGAGTTAAAGATTCTGGCCAAGGTGTTAGTCAAGAGGCTGGTGCTTGTTGTCAGTAGTGTAGTCAGAGACACGCAAATCTGTGCGATCCCTGGCAGATCTATCCACAATACCTTCCACCTTGTGCTCTACATTGTAGAGCAGGTTGGGAATAGATCTGGCTTTGGCAGGTCGCTGGTCAACTTGGACCAGTTAAAAGTATTTGACAAGGTAGACCATCAATACCGGGTGGCTGTCTTAAGAGCAGCCAGTTTTGGCCCTGTTTTCAGAGGCTGGATCGCCACAATATACAGTGGCATCTGTTCGGTGGTCAAACTGAACGGCCACCTCTTGGAACCCTTTTGCATCACACATTAGGTCCTTCCCTCCTGTATGCACTGGCACTGGAGCCCTTCCTGCAGAGGTTGGAAACTTTGAGGGGATATCCTGCTTGAACTGGACCACAGGGAAGCTGTGTCTGCATACACGGATAATGTCATTGCCATGGTGACGGACACTTAGGATTTAGAGGTGGTCGGCGCCATACTGGAAGAGTAGCGGGAGTGTACAACAGCACACATGACTGGGACATGTCGATGGGCCTGCAAGTGGCGAGGCAGATCCATGCCAGCCAGCGAGGATTTCTGTCACTGGACTGAAGGCCTGGTTAAGGTGCTTGGGGTCTGGTTTGGACCGGACCTCCAGGTAGAGAAAAACTTGGATGATGTCGCGTGCAAGTTGGCCAATCTCACCCATAAATAGGCTGAGAAAAAGCTATCCCTGAAAGTTTGAGCGGAAGTGGCTAACACCTACATCACTTCAGTGGTGTAATACTGCCTGAGGATTTCTGTCTAGATTGGAACACATGTTGTTTCACTTCTTGTGAAAGGGACAGGTTCCGCTGGTCAGGAAATCCATCCGTTACCAACACCCACTCCATGATGGTCTTGGGAAGCTCTCATTGATGATGTGCAGACACGCACTGTGGCTGACCTTAACTGCAATGGTGACGGCAACAACGGTGACAAAAGCAAAAGTGAAGGCACACTGGTGTTGGTGCCTTTTGAGCAAGTTGCAGTCTTGGGTCAAACACAGACTGAGGTTGGGTGCTTAGCATCTAGAATGCCGCCAGGCACTAACAGCACTCTACCAACTAGACCATGCGGTCGTCAGTCAAACAACACCTGCATTCTATAGAGGGTTTGTGGAGGGCATGAACGACAACAGCCTGGGAACAACTCTTGGCATCGACAAGAACATTTTGAGTGGCATCTTCTGGAGGTCTTTTAGATTGGGGATTATGGACAATTTCCAAAAGTCCCTTGCCTGGCAGTGCTACATTACCTGTTCAAGACAAGCTCTACAAACACGGAAGTGCCAACAGCCAAACCTGTGCGAGATGCGCTCAGGATGACGAAACCGTCCTGCACACTTTCTTTCAGAATTGTTAGCTTGTGTCAAACAGCTGCTATTACGTGCTGGCAGAATCCAGCTATCAGCTGAGTCTATAGTGAAAATCGACCTACCACCTTCCTTTGGCAGGTAAGTACTGCTAGTTTTCCTCTGCCTTGTGGCTATGGTAAAAGAGGTTGTGGTGGACATGTTTGAGGACATGGATTTTCTGGCCAAGCCCTCATCAACTTCTTCAAGTTCCACTTGAAGAGGAAGTTGATAGTAGAGAGTGTGGTGCTGCTTTCTAGTGTGTTTTAGAAAAGATGGGTGAAAGTGGAAAAATTGGCAAGGCTGAATGAGCCTACCAGGAGGAAAGAAACTGGGAGAAGGTACTTTTGATGCCTTTGGTGCAGCAGAGTAATCTGGGACTTTTTGTGGTGTTTCCTCCAAATTACCCTTGTGATCTCGGAATTTTTCTTATTGAAATATTTTAGTTTTAAATCAAATGTTTTTATTGATTCCTTCTTTACACAATGTAAACTCTTCCACTTTGGGTTTGTATTTCGTCCTTGTATTGTCCCCAACACTTTGTGACCTTGTGGCAAATAAAAATTATTATTATTATTGTTGTTGTTATTTTTATTATTATTATTATTATTATTGCCGGCATATTGGAAAGCCATGGTTTAACAGCTTTTACATTGTTTTGCCCTGCAGGGTCCATGTTCAGTCATATTTTTCTTAAGAGTGTTATTAAGATTGTGCAGATTGTAGTGGTAAATTTTAAGAAATACCCCACCTTTGTGGGATGTTTCAGTTGATAATAGCTTTTAGTTTCATGGAGTCAAGGTTTTAGTTTTAAAACAAATGTATGAGACGAGAAGCAATAATAATGTTGGAGCATAAACAGCATAAGAAAGAGGAGAAGGAGATAGTCAAAGTAGTGAAGGGAGAGAGAACGTATGTCTGGCACTTGTCAGCGTTTCTCCCTCATTTCAAGCTGAAGGCACTGGCGCCTCTAATTCAACAGAGATACGTGGCTTCAACTACAACAAACAACAACAACAGGAACAATAACAACAGCACCAGTGACAACATCAACTGCAGCAACAACAGTAACAGCAACAACAACAATGATGACGATTATAGCAACAACAGCAGCAGTGAGAACAATAACAGTAGCACCAGCAACAGTAGCCACACCAATGTGATTCACAGCAGCAGCAGCAACAACAACACATCCAGTGCTGCCATGGAAAAGACAAACGCCATCATTTGCAAGGGCTGTGCAAATATGGGTGCAGCATGCACTTGGCGATGATACAGAATTCAGGCAGAAGCACATGCACTGTCTCATATTACCAAACCTTCTGGCAATACCAGAAGAAAAAAATGCTATTAGATGAAGTACCCTGGTCTATAGATGTGTAAATAAAAAGACCAGGAAGGTGAACAATCTGACCCCAGCACAGGTGGGGAAATGTAGGAAAGGTGTGTGGTGTTCTTTTTTGCATGTGAGGAGAGGAAAACAGTATGGGACAGTGATGGCCCTATGCCTCAATGAAGAGGAGGTAAAAAAAAATAGCCACACATACATGCTCCTCCAAAGAATATTTACTCATTCCCTCATATCTGGGAAGATGAGTGAATAAGGTGACATTTGTCAGTGCCACCAGAATTTGATATTAAATATTTTAAAATGATCTTGGAGGAGCATGGAGAAATCTTCGAGATGAGGTCAACCCCAAACAAACACTGGGCCAAGATCAGCATAGAGGTGCAGATGCTGATCACAGCTGAAAATACCCAAAAGGTCCCTGACCTCATTTACTTGAAGAGTGGGGAAGCAATAAGGGTTCTGGTTGAGGGTAGAAAAGCCAGGTGTTATGTTATCAACCACCAGAGAGCTTTTTGTCCTCAAGCCAGGAATTTAAAACCCCACCTGTTGCCTATGCCACAATCACAACAGCACTGACAGTTGCAAAAACAACAACAGCAAAAGCAGCAGCAGCAGCAACAAGAACAGCACAAGCGGGAAACACCCGAACCACTACCAAGGCAGCAAAAAAGGGTTTTCCACAACCAACAGCAAAACAGATGACACGGAAAGAGTTCCCTTCCTCCCAAATTAACACCAACGTCACTAGCAATAACACAAGAAACACCACACATGTACACATCAAGCAACCTTCATCTTGCCCCTCCCTTTCCTCGTCAAATGATGAAAATAACAAAGAGGTGCAAGTTGAGTGGGCGAAAAAACCAAAGACCACAGCCCCACCTCAAAAAAACAGGAAAGTGGGCGAAATGAGGAAAAACCCACAAAACAGTCACACAACCACCACCAAAACAATATCAAGAACAACAAAACCTAAAACCACTATGACAACAGTCAAACATGCAATCATGCCAACAACAACTGGAAAACACACTAACAGAACTTAAACCAAGACCACAACCACAAAAGAAAGAACAAAATAAAATACAGAATCAACAGCAAAATTTACGGACAGAGAATGGCGTGAATGGTCCTTGACCATTTCTTCAATGCGAAACATAAAGGCTGCATTATCAGAGCTAGGGCTTGTGCACTAAAACACAGGGGAACAACAGCTGTCTGACAACAAAACCACAATGCGGTCTTTGACGGACCTGGACGGGCACATGTTATTTGGTTTCAGGAAGATGTGTGCAGCTTTTCAACAGAACTTTGCTCGACTGCTTGGGAAAAAGTGGCAGTAGACTTTACTGCCTATCTTGATGGCCTGCCGCGACTCTTGGCGGAAGAAGCAAGATGTTGCGAAAGGCCGTTGAAATACGGGAGGGGCTGTACTAGGGACAAATTGCCAGATCTGGATGATCTGCCCTATGAGCTTTACACATACATGCCAAACTTGTTTGGCAATCTCTTGGCAGATGTCTACTGCAACCGGCAGCAGAATGGGAGAATTCCCAGTACTGTGAGCTAGTGCGTGGTAGAGCTGCTGAGAAAGGACACCAACAAGGGGGACGTAGTGGACAACTTTCAGCCCATAACTCTGCTGAATGCAGAGTTTAAGATTTTGGCTAAGGTGTTAGTGAAGAGGTTGGCACTTGTCGGTTGGAGAAGCACAAACATGTGCAATCCCGAACAGGTCCATCCACAACAACCTCCACCTCATGCGATACATCATAGAGAGGGTTGGGAACAGAGCTGGCTTCGGTGGTGCCCTGATCAATTTGGATCAGTGGAAAGCTTTTGATAGGGTCGACCATCATTACTTCGCAGCCGTCCTGAAAGCGGCCAGTTTCAGGCCCGTTTTTAGAGGCGAGATTGCTGCAACGTACAGGAGCATCTGCTCTGTGGTCAGACTAAACGGCCACCTCTCGGAACCATTTAGCCTCTTTTGTACGTGCTGGCTCTTGAGCCACTGCTGCGGAAGCTGGAGCGGTTGAAGGGCATCATTTTCGAACTGCGACAGCGTGGGAGGGCTGCGTCAGCATATGCAGATGTCACCATCATGGTGTCGGATGCATACCAATTGCACCTCCATGTTCCTGGGGTGTGTGCAGCATTGTCTTTTGGTGACAGAACTGTGTTTGTATACTACATCAGTTTTGCTTTTGTTTTGTTGTTTCTGGTGCTATGTTAGTGTGTCTTCTATTGTGTAGAGTATTTGCAAAGTGAGTTGTTATTTTGTTGAGTGGTGAATATGTTTTGTATATGCTGTGTGATTAGAGTTGTGTTTCAGTGTTTGATTGTGTGGTGTGTGTAGCATTAATGGGTTGCAGCTGTGTGGAATGTGAGTTGTTGGTATTTAGTGTCAGGTATCAGTTATGTAGAAGTGTGTGTTGTATTATTTTATTGTATGTTGATCATATTGAGTATGTGTTGTGTGAGTTGTGTTATTTTATTGGGTGGTTATTTAGTGCAGATTATTATTATCATTATCATTATTATTATTATTATTATTATTATCAGGTGGCAAATTGGCAGAGTTGTTAGTGTGTCGGACAGAATACCTAACAGTATTCGTTCCAGCTCACTGCACTCTGAGTTCAAATCCCACCGAGGTAAACTTTGCCTTTCACCCTTCCTGGGTCGATAAAATAGAGTACCAGTCAAGTACTGGGATTGTTGGCCTTGTGCCTATGTTAGAAACAATTATTATTATCATTATCTATATATTAATCTGCTAACAGATGTGATGTGACGCTGTTAAAACTGTTAAAAACCAGGAAAGGAGAGATAACATGAATGCAGAAGACCAACAGGTATATTTAGTATAGGCATGAAACAGAGACAATGCACGAAAAGAAGTACAGCTGCCAGAAGAACTTTAAGGAATTAGAGAAAATATTTAAGTTAGACAGCACTAAAGAAGAGGAGCCCTTCCACATTGAGCCAATTAATTTAATCTGTCTACACTGTGAAGCTCTATGGTTTTACAGTGAGTCATTAAACTGCTGCCAAATTTGGAGGACTATCCTGTCGAATTGATAGCCTTATTTAATGATAATACACAAGAGAGTTGTGGCGAAAAGATATATTGGCTGGGAAACCCAACCAATATAGATGAGATGGATAGTCGTGGGAGCTAACGTGGTAAATCGCCATTGGTGGAACTACGACAGGCGAGTCCATCTTCGCTCACACAAATAATGGGCGATTCTAAAGCTACTTTCAGGGGATCTGCTACAAGGACTATGTTGTCAACAATGCATAAATGACTTCAAAATTCAAACTATATATGAATAAACAGAGAATTTTTCACACTTTAAAATGATGCAAGTTTAAACACAACAATTTTAAGTTAGCCTCATGCAATTATATGTGGTGAATTGGCAGAATTGTTAAAGCATCAGACAGAATGTCTTGTGGTATTCGTTCAGGCTCTCTGCACTCTGAGTTCACATCCTGCTGAGGTTAAATTTGCCTTTCATCTTGTCAGTTGCTAATTATAGTATCATGGTCAATAAAATAAAGTACTATTCAAGTACTGGAGTTGATTTCTTCTCTCTCTTCTCTGTCTGTCTGTCTCTCTCTCTCTCTTTCTCACTTGAAATTGGCTGTTGTCAGACCTGGAGAGGGATGGGCTCCACCAGGTTTAAATGCCAAGTCACTCTGTATGTCACAATGGTGACCCCTACAAGGGCTCAAGGAAGAAAAAGAATGCAATTATTGACAAAAATTAATGTTACTTAATTTAAGAACATTTAAAGCATATAATTTTTGTTCAACAAAATGAAATGTGTGTGCTAAAGATTGAGAAGAATAAAATCATATGGCACTAATATTTGGTCAGGTAGCTGAAATTTCTCAAAATGGAATCCTATCTACAAGACATTGAATCTTATAAGTTTGATAATCACATTTTCTGGAATTTCTTACAATTTCTAGCTATATAATCGCACAATTCCTTAAGCCTCCACTATAAGCTATATACCTTAAGCTATATAATCGCACAATTCCTTAAGCCACCCCACTCTCTTACCACTCTGCATCTCTCCTACCACAATGCCTAGGTTTGCCAATCCATCTTCACTCACCCATAATCATTATCACTCTGCCCTCCACCACCACTACCACCACTCTTATCACTCTATCTCTCTTCTATCATGAAACCTGGGTTGGCATCAGATCTGTCTATACTCATTTACCACACACTACTCATCCTCTCTCCTCACGCACCTCCTAGTTGACATTTGTGCTCGCACCTACCATCACCCATCCATCTCATGGCTCTACCCTACCATAAGATAACCATGACACCTCTATATCACTGATAATATGTAGCCATCACTATCTCTCTCCCATTCCTCTTCCCCTACCACCCATTCAATGTTTCCCCTCTTCACACCTATGCTCATACACTTTCCCTCCCATCCTCTTATATATCACTCTTCTATTCAAACTCTTGGTCACGTTTGCCTTCATGAATGGAGACTATCTAGTGTAGAGAGGACACTTTAGGCTTGTATGAGACAAAAAATCCTCTCTAATGTTGGTGCCACAATAAAATACACCAATACATTCTGTAAAGTGGTTGACAACCGAACAGAGACAACGTAGGGTACAGGGGACTCTTTAGAGATGTTGCAGACACAACAACCCCTCTAGTGTTGGTGCCATGATAAACTGCACTCAGTACACTCTGTAAAGTGGTTAGTGATAGGAAGGGCATCCATCCATAGAAATGAAGCCAAATGAAATGTGCAAGCGAGATGTGGTCCCCCAACCCATCTAGGAGAGTAGTGACTCCGAATAAGAACTGACTCGGGCCAAAATCACCCATCTAACCCATGCCAGCATGGAAAGCAGACATAAAACGATGATGATGAATTCACTCAATTTCTTGGATTTCCTTTGTTGAATATTCATGTGTACTTGTTTTCATAAGTTTTCTATTGGATTTAAATCCAGGGATTGTGCTGGCCACTGCAGCACTCAGATTTTCTTGCTTTTGATGGATTACTTGATTATTCCTGTGGTATGCTTCAGGTCATTGTCATGCAGAAAAATCTATGACCAGCCCAAATGACTCTTGGTATATGGAAGCATTGTCTTCTCCTTGATCACCAGATAAGCTGTACTGTTCATAATGTTCTTGATCTGCTGTATGGGGCCAACAACCCCTTTTCCAGACATGTAGCTTGAAACCATGACATTGCCACCACCAAACTTAACTGTTTAGATTCATGCACTCTTGGTGAAATTCTTCTTCTGTACTACATCGGATGTACACTTGGCTGCCAGAGCTGAATGAATTAAATTTCAACTCATCTGACCACATGATTTTGACCATTCTGATGATGTCCACTTCTTATGCTCCTGAGAAAACTGAATGCAGACATGTTGGTTTTTCAGGGAAATGTACATTTTTTTAGGTGCAACATGCCACACAATCCCAAACTGCTTTAGTCGATTTTTGATGGCAGTGACACCAATCTGTATATGTTATTTCTGTCAAACGTTGTTCAAAATGTCAATGACAGTTATTTTCCTGTTCTTCATCGACAGACGATGAATGTATTGGTCCATCTTTTCAGTAGTTTTTCGCAGCTGCCCTGATCAAGGATGGTCAGAATAGCCACCAGTTTCTTTGAAAATGTCCAAAGCATGGTGCGTAGCAGTCACCTGAGCACATCCAAATTCAGCAGCTTTGGCTCAAAAGTTCATTTCAATTTATGCAATTGGACAATTCTTGATCATATCTCTGATGATAGGCTTTTTCATTTACCCATCACAATAGATCTTAGGATGATATAATAAAATAGTTATTAATAGTTTGTCTTACTTAGATGGAGTATAAAATTAAATATTAAAAATTAAAATACTTTTTTCGAAAATGTTCTTAAATTAAGTGACATTCATTTTTGTAGTTTTATTAATACTGTCAATTGCATTACACTAATTAAAATGCTCATGTTTAAACTGGCATCATTTAAAAGAATAAAAAATTCCCTTTTTATTCATAAATAGTTTAAATCGTAAGTGGTTAAATAAATGCAAATAATTAACATTTAATCATCAATATACTCTTGTCATTAAACTAAGTCACACCACTATGCAATGAAATTTCCAGCACAATTGAAGGGTATTATAGAAAGAGGTAAATATCCACCAAATCTAGTTTTTAATGTAGACGAATGTGGGCTATTTTGGAAATGTTTACTCTCTAAAACTTTTATCTCAAAGGAGTAAAAAGGCATCAGGGTATAAAACAGCAAAAGATTGTCTCACATTGTTGTTAGGAGAAAATACCACTGGGGACTTGAAATTTAATCCAATGCTTGTCTACCATTCTAATACTCCAATAGCAATGAAAGGCATCTCCCAATCTAGTCTGCCTGTTATATGGAAATCTAACGAAAAAGCTTGGACTGCACAGGCTTTGTTTACTAAATGGTTCATTAAACATTTCTGCCCTAGTATCATACATTACTGTGAGAAGACTAATTTCAAGCTTTCGGACAACACTACTGGTCATCCTTCAAATCTCAATTCAATCCAAACACGCATACCCATTAGAGTCATTTTCATTCCAGACTGTCTTAGACTAACAAACACTGATAGTCTTTATATTCTGGCAGACATCGTTAGTCTAAGACAGTCTGCAATCAGTTGACAGGAAGCATTAAGTGCTGGATATAGCTTTTTAGCATGGGTAGATCTTTCCCATATTAGGCTAATGTACTCAGCTGTGGAGTAGTAGAGAGCTAGGGCAGTTGCACCCTATCTTGTATTTGTAAGCTTGCTGATAATATTGTTGCATACATTTACTTTTGCTTTTGTCTTCTGGATGTGGATCTTGAAGTTGAGGCTTACACACTACATACCATGTCCTCACTACCATATTACACATAACACAACATGTCCTCACTATGAGACAAACTTTGAACTCTGACCTAATATAATTTTCACAAATGTTGTTGTTTTCAAACTTTAGACAAGACATTTGACTCTGCTTACCTTGCTATATCTAATATTGTGTTTTGGCTACATAACAATGAAGTGTTACTCACGGTCACTGCTATGTTCCTACTTCTTCCAATGCTTTATATGAAAATATGAGGAAACAATTAAGAAACCTGCTACTGTTTGTTTATTGCAGAAAACAATGCTTTATTTGAGTGCCACTCCAGAGAAATTATTACTTGGGGCTGAATTGTTGGACTTGAAGAAGAAATACAATGATAGCTATTACAGGGAGTTCAGCATTGATGACCTGGAGAATTTCCAAGGATCAGGTACCAGGAAATATGTTTGATAATCATTTGTTTAATACAGTATTTACTTTCTACCCATGATGGCAGTTTGATGTGGCAGGGCAGTGTTTAGATGGGTGTTCAAAATCAAACCACACATTTAACTATCCAGCCAGGATAATTATTTTTTCATTTTAGACTGGGAGGAGAGGCACTGCTCATAGCTTTTGCAGGCCATTCTGATAAAGTGGATGTAGTTAATGTTCAATATGAACTACTGCAGATTGTTGTCTCTAGATAAAATGTAGATAGAGATGTAAAGGCCATCCAGCCAAGATCATGGTAAAGATTCTGTAATACAGATAAAGAGTTCCTGGCGAGACTGAAAGATAATTCAGAATGAAACAATTAGTTTCCTTCCTTCCTGCCACTGGTCTAAATTTTCATTTTGGCCAAACAATTGCAGCATCCACAACCTTAACCTCTATAATATGAATCACAGTAAGATCCTAATTGCTGTTGGGGCCTCAATTTGTGAACAATTTCCATTGAACTTGTCATAGTGTGAGAGAGACATTGTATAGGATGCCACTACAAAAAATCCAGCTCAGACAAACCCCTTTCCAACCTCTACACTATATTCTAATCATAGCATTTGAGGTTTAGGAACCCTTTTTAGGGTTCTATTTGAGTTGTTTGATTATTGTTGTAATGGTGTAAAGACTGTTAGTAGTTTTCATAAAATGATGAAAGTTGAAGGCTGCTTTAAAGTTATATTTGATTTATTGATCGGGACGAACGATGTCACAGTGATACCAT
>JAOPJM010001463.1:25412581-25426363 GCA_027124095.1 Muusoctopus leioderma | reverse complement strand
AATTGTCAATGTGAAACGCTATCTTTAAGATAGTGTGTTCATGCTAGTATATATATATATATATATATATATATATGAAACATCACTTCTTTCAAGTACGTTGTTGAAAACATAAAATTCAATATTCCATTAATTATTTATAAGTTTAGAGATCTAATTTTTCATATGGTACCATTAAAACTACAACAACCTTCTAAAATATCTACATTAGTGTGTTCAACATTGATTCTCAATACTCATTTTTAAAATATATATTTACATCATTGCTTTCATGATTCAAATGCATATCAACCTTTTCTGTCTAACGTGATGTTGTGCTTGACCAATAGAGGTTTAAGTCATGTCTGAAGTTATTACTGTTTTAAGGAGGCTTCACACACTGTTAACCAATATAGTATAAGAACTTACTTGCTTATATGACAGTTACCAATATTGGAAAATATTCTACATTAGTGAAAGTTAAATAATTTTCAGTTGATGGCTGACAATGCATCTCCTGGACGGTGCACCATACACACATTTTTCAAAGATACGCAAAGAAATTCTTGATAAGAAAATCTTAGAATGTGATATTTTTCTTTAAAAAAAACCCCAAAACCCTTGAAGCGTTTAAAATTCAAAAAGTACCAGATTTAGGTAGCTGTATGTGAAGAGGTTAATTACTAAATCCCCTATTTAAAATGTTTATTTAATTTTGAGAGTGTATTAGATGGTTGGGTGGAGATTTAGGAGAATGCTTAATTAATTGAATAGAATCAACTCCACAATTCTTACTTGTGGAGGTATTTTTGATTCAGATCATGCCCTCGGTAGACAAGTAGTGTGCCGAATGCAATAGTTGAGGTTTTATAACAGTATCAACATCACACATGGCCATTGAAATCTATTGGTAAAGCAGATTTCAATACATGACAGCTCAAGTGAAGA
This sequence comes from Muusoctopus leioderma, assembly GCA_027124095.1. Lineage (NCBI taxonomy): Eukaryota > Metazoa > Mollusca > Cephalopoda > Octopoda > Octopodidae > Muusoctopus > Muusoctopus leioderma. The sequence goes on along the minus strand of JAOPJM010001463.1, from coordinate 25,425,436 downwards.
CCAGTGCCCAATTTGCTTTCAAACCTAAGAAACAAACATGTGGATATCAATTTTAAAGCTAAGTCTTAAAGAAGTGGTGTTGAACACTCAAAACATAGGCATTTTAGAAATAGAAATAGTCATATTTTCAACACAACAATACACACACACACACATAGGGGCTGGGGTGTCACTGAAATAATTTGTGGATGGTTCTTAGTTGTAGAAGTGTACATTGTTTTTAACTCTTAACATCCTGTTAGATACGGTTCCACATGATAACACATCATCAAATTGATATGAATTATTGAACTATATATATGGTGAAAGTGAAATATTTTCGTGTGAAAACACCTCAAGAACCTGTGTTTCTTACCTGAAAATTTCATAATAAATAAGCTGCAAAAAACTTGTATTTAAGCATTTTCTGCTCAATCCTGACAGGATTTTAAATTTTTTTTACAGGATGTTAAGAGTTAATTTAATTTTTGTAGGTTTTTCATTGGAGATTTGTTTAGTGTTGTGTTGACCCTGAGAGATATTAGATACCTTGTTATTGTTTTTGTTGTATAGCCATTGTCAGTTATATTGGAATAGACCTATAGCACAGATATAGCTAATCTAATGTAACATTTGATCAATGTTTTTAGGTTTGCTAACCCTGGTTGTGCTGTAGGTATGCTGTCTTAATACATGGGATAGGACTTAGAAGATCTGGTTCTTGTTTTAAACACAAGAGGGAGTTTATTGAAAGGAATTTGTTTGCTACTTTAAGTAGGTTGACTAATTACTTTGACTGCCTTTTTTTAGACCTGTAGCTTTTTCTGCAATAATGAAAGCTGTGGAGGGATCTGATGAAAGTGGTTTTAAATTTTCTTGTAAGAGTCAGAATATGTTATTGATATATGACAGAATGGAAAACAATGAAGTTCTTGATGAAAGAGTTCTGATCATTAGTAGAATTTTGTTGATGGGATTTGTAAGGGATTTGTATCTTGAGTTTCCTCTATTGATTGGTTCAATTTGAAGTATTACAATTATGAGCAGAAAAGAAATGCATTATTGTTAGGTAAAATCAATTTTTAGATGGTTCTTTTATGATGCTTCATTAAAAATCTTGCTAAGCTGTTCTGCTTTTTCTCTGATTATCAATCTCAAAAATTATACTGTTTATAATAAGTAAATTTATGATGAACCATTCAGATATTTTGATATGTAATCTTACTTTAGTGGTAGAAACAAATTTTTGAATATATATATTTAAGTAATATTTCATAGAAAACTTAACCAAAATATTCATTGATCCTTGCTACCTATTAGGGAGACCTGGGAATCCAGGTCTCCCTAATAGGTAAAAAATATTAAACCCAACCAAATGTAGATTACTCTGGCTTTTATTTTTCATCTGCTTACATATTTTTATGTTCTTGAGGCAGGTCTTTTGCAGTCTAATGTTCTTCCTTGAATTAACCACTCACAACAATATAATATTATTATAAAATAATATTCTTTTTCTAAGTAAATTATGTTAGCGAAACTAAACCAATAATCAAATGTGAATGTTAGTCAAAAGAAAAGCCTCAATAACTTTGCTAATAAATTACTTACACTTGCATATCAGCTTTAAATTAATAAAATTTAATGAATTATTAAATCGTATTTTATAACCCTACTTAATTTTGATATGTTTAATAATAAACATTTTTTTTTTTTAAATTTTAAACAGTTGTAACTTAAATTTTAAAGTTAAAAAAAAACATCCGATTTTTTATGTATTTATTCTCAGTCATTGTTGAATATTTAAGGTTAGTAATTTTGATTTCTTGTTTAAAAATTTATCCTATTATATTCTGACTAGACGTACTCAAAACATTCATAGGAAATATAGAAGATATAATATAAAAAGCTTTTAGCTGAGAAAATCTTCATTAGCTTATAATTTTTTTCATACATAACATCTTAAAAGACAATAGAGAAAAAAACTTAAACATTTTTTTTTCTTTTTCTTTTGCTCTAAGCATCACAGAGTTTACATTATTTAGAATAGAATAGTTTGGAAAAATAATCTTTCTATTATTTTATTAAGTGTTTTATTTTGTTTTCTCTATTTTTTACTGTTTTACATCACAATAATTATAATTATCAAATTTCTTTTTCAACAATTAACCCTTTGTGGCCTTTAATAATTGATGATTGTTGTAATGGTATATATTGCTATGTATGGTCAGTATTACTATTAAAGTGGGGCATGTTAAATTCAAATTAGTCGTGTTATAAAGGCATGCTTGTTGAATTAGGTGCATGTGCCAGACCAGCATGTGGTGTTAAATATAAACTGTACATCTGCATGCTCCACAAGTAAGTTTACTTTTCAGCTTACTTCATGTGGTTAACTGATGCATGACTGGATATTATATAAACACTGTTCAGTATATTTGCTTCTGTATATATACATATACTGCATCACTTCTTCTAACAAGTGGGGACGCTCTCCTCTCTTTTATCCTGTCTTCTCTTTCTAGTAAGTGTAAGAATTTATTTTGATTTACTTGGTTTATATTTACAGTCCTCAAAGCAGAACTAAGAATATATAAATTAATTGCTAAATATGTACAAAATGAAATTCATTTCATTTTGTGCAAAGTATGTCTGAATAGACAACGATATATTACTCTCGTAGTTCAAAGTGCTGCTAAACCATATAAATAATTTCTTTTTTTATATATTTATTCTTATTTCTTTAAATTAGTTTTTAATTACAGCACAGTATTTACTATATATGGAAAGAAGAATGTTTGCCAATTCTTGAGAAAAGTAAAAATCATGTTAAATAACCTGGACTAGCTATCAATATTTAATATTTATAATGATTACAAATCAACCTTGTTCTCACATGCTTTTGTTAATTGAAGAAAAAAACTGCAATGAAAATGTTTCATTTGCAATCAATATAGAATTGCAAATGTATTGTTTTTAGTTACAAATTTGTTTTCATGGTTTGTATCATTTTCAAAAAATTTTAAGGTGAAGTTTCCTTTATGGAATATTATTATATATTTCATTCTACTAAGTGTAACCTACTATTTTGTCATAGGGTTGTTGATAAAATGTGGGAAAAAGATGATGTCTAATGAGCTTTATTCAATTTGGTTAGCATGTACATTATCTATTGGAAAAGTTCTGATGTTAAGAGGATATAATAGCAAATAAATTAATTTATGTCCTTAAATTTATTCGCATATCTAACTGCACTGGTAAAGAAAAAGAGATAGATAGATAGATACAGAGAGAGAGAGATTAATAATCACTTTGAATTAATGCATAATTTTAATATCATGAAAATTATGATGGTGATTTCATTCAAGCATTGTTCTAAGTCTTCACCTAACCTTCTAAATACTCTCTCAAAATTAAACAAAATTCTAACGTATTAAGTTTAGTAATCATACAGCTACCTAAATCTGATACTTTGGGAATTTTAAGGCCTTTAAGATTTTCTTCTTTTTTTCCCCAAAAAGTTCATTTATATTTTTTTTTTTGTGTGTTAACATACAAATAAATTTCATATAATCTTGATGTACTTTTTGCATTTTAAAACTCCAGTTTCCTTTTCCTTTTTCTTTTGTAGCTTGTTCCACAGCTGGTTCGTATTCTTAAAAATTTGATTATGGCAGGGTATTCTCCTGAACATGATGTATCCGGTGTTAGTGATCCATTTCTTCAAGTAGGTTACTGGTTTATTTATCTCAGTGTGCGTATCTGTATTTGTGTGTGTGTGTGTATTTAAGAGATCCTGTCAATTCTGGATCTGGGCCAAATTTATAGAATAGTGATTTATATTTTTGATTCTTTCACTGTGGTTGTGAAGCAAACTTCTTAACCACACAGCCATGCATGCATTATTTAAAATACATTTATGCTATTATATTCACTTTTGTTTCATTATTATTGCAATACTAGAGAGCGATGGAATGGCAGAATTGGTAGAGCAATGGTCAAAATTCCTGGAGGAATTTGATTACATCCATTTACATTCTGAATTTGAAACCTGTCAAGGTTGACTTTGCCTTTCTCTTCCAGTGTTGATAATATAAGTACCAATCAGATACAGAGGTGGATGCATTCAACTGTATTCTTCCCTGAAATGTGTAGCTTGTGCATGTGTTAGAAATCATTATTATTATAATAGTATATAGGGCGGTCGATTGGCAGAATAGTTAGAGCATCGGGAAACAATGCCTTGTGGTATATGTTCTGGCTCTTTATGTTTAGTTCAAATCCCGCAGAGATCAACTTCCAGGATCGATAAAATAAAGTACCGGTTAAGTACTAGGGTCAATTTAATCGACTACCCCCAATTTCTGGCCTTGTGTCTATCTTAAAAATTGTTATTATAATAGTATATATTATTAGCTCTTATGATACCTGCCTACCTGAGATCACCCTTGATTCTATGATACAAAACCTGTTCATATTTAAATTAAAGCCTTCACTCATATTTTTCTCTTCCTGGGAGGAGAGAGAGGAGGGGGTTATATTCTAAACACTGGCTTAATAATGAAAAAGTTTGTTATTTTACTAAATTCCTCCAAATTTTTGATTATTTTCGAAACTATTTGAAACAGATAGGCAATGTATTTCATTAGAAATATATGGTCACAAAAGGGTGAAATATCAACATATTATGTTTTATATTATTTACAATCTGGTCATTGATACTCTACTTTACTGTATCTGAATATTGTGAAGATTAGAGTATCATTGACCAAGTCGTAAATGTACAACAAAAGACTTTGATACTTAGTAGTAACATATATTATTAGAAAAATAGAAAAATAATAGAACAAAAGGGAACATAACAGTGTGTATATGTTTTAAATGGCTAAATGTGACTATCACAATGCAATTATTTTAGTTTCAGTGCACAATCTCAGAATGAGTGTAACAATGGATGTACTATATTTTTATCTTAACTTGTGAATAACAAGATGAATAATAATGATTATATGTCACATGTTAGAAAGCTGAAGGCTTCATAATCTATAATCATGTGCAACAAAGAGTGTATGTGCTTATGCTATTCCTATTTATAATTTCTTTCAGTCAGTTTTCTTGTACTTATATTTCACTATTATTATTATATATTAGCAGTTTCCCTTTCATCCTTCTGGGGTCGATAAACAAAGTACCAGACAAGTACTGGAGTCGATATGATCGACTTAGCCCTCCCTACTCCAAATTTCTGGCCTTGTGCCAATGTTAGAAACAATTATTATATATTAGCAATAAGAACCTGCTTGTTCAGGTAAATTATATTATGAGAAACTAAAATAAAATTACAATATAATAACTAAAGCTACTGCAATATATATATATAAGAACTCTAATATAATTATTTCTAACGGAGGTACAAGGCCACAGATGTGTGGGGAGGAGGAGTATAGTCGAATTAATCAAACCAAAGTACTTGTATTTATTTTATCAACCTTAGAAGGATGAAGAGAGCAAAGATAGCCTCAGCAGGATGTGAACTCATAACTAAATGCTGCAAAGGCATGTTCTCCAGCACTTTACTGATTCTGCCATCTACTGCTTAATATAATAACTATATTTAAGATATGAAATAGTTTCACTATCTACTACATGTATGTTTGTGTTGGAAATATGCCCAAGAGGTTAGCTTGTGTGAGTGAATTGATGTTATTAAAAAAAACTGAAGCAGAAAATTATAATATAATGACTAAGATTGATGGGAATAACTATAGTTAAAATGTGAAATAGTTTCACTGTGCAATTTCAATGGACAAATTGGTGTATAGTTTCACTATGCAGCAAGAATGGTTTCACATGTGTATAATGTCCTACATATATCTGCAGGTTCCATTGCATACAGGCAATTTTGCTAAGCCACAGTTTCATTCATGTTTAACATTTTAATCTCAATTGCAGGTTATTGTTTTAAGCATAGTTTACTGTCATCATCATGATCATTTTTACATTCATTTTCCCAAGCTGGCATGGGTTGGATGGGTTGTCACTGTTCGCATCAGTTCTTATTTGGAGTTACTACCCTCCTGGACAAGTACTCTATGACGTGGCTTTCAGAGTCCACAACCCACTCATATGTTCCATTTTTGGCATGGATTCTATGGCTGGAAGCCCTTCTTAACATCAATCACTTGTGTACTGAGTGCATCTTATCGTGCCACTGGCACTAGAGAAAGTGTCTTATGTGAGCAGGACTGAAGAGTCTCCTCTATCCTGTGTCAGTTCTTATGCAGGATTACTGCCCTCCAAGGTGGGTAGACTGTGCCACGCACCATGATCCTTTGTCTCGTCACACCACCTGCCATGGCCCTTTGTCTCGCCATGCCACCTGCTGTGGCCCTTTGTCTCACCACCTGTCATAGTCCTTCATCTTTCCACCTGCTGCAGTCCTTCGTCATCTAGCACACACAACAAAGGAAAACTGTCCAACTCTTGTTGTGTATGTCATTATTGTTGGCAATTTTTTACTACTGGATGCTGTTGTTGTCACCAACCACTCTACAGTGGGGACTGGGTGCATTTTATTCACTACAGAGATTGTCCCATGTGGGAGGGCTAAAGAACCCCCTCTATCTTACGTTGTCTCTGTATCTACCTTTTTACGGTGGTTCAGAGGGCATTAAGGGAATCAAAGGTCTATATATGTATATATATATATATATATATATATATATATATAGGAAGGAGGGAGGGAGTTTAGGCTAATGGCAGTTCTGTCAAGGTTATGGTCCAGTGGGGTTAAGGGAATGAGAGGTCTCAAAATTGTCAAGATCGGTGGATGGAGTGGGCAGGCATGTACTCCGGCCAACAAGTGCTGTAGTCATTATTGTGTTGTGTGCTAAGTAATATAATTAAATGGCTCATATTTAAAATTAAATTGTCCTTCTTAAAAACATAGAGTTATTTAAGATAGTGAGAGCAATACATAGATAATAATAAATGAATAAATGTGGCACCTTAGCTCTTTAATAGCTGCCAAGTCTCTCGGTTTATCTGGAGTTGACACTGCTACTGCTGTTGATGGTGATGATGACAACAAAAACAACTAATTATTTTTTTAATCTTGGCACAGTTCTTTTTGTAAAGGGAATAGGTCTAGACAATTGACACAGTGATATTACTTACTGGTATCAGTGCTATTGAAAGACAAAGTCAGATTAAATTTAAAACAGTGAGGCACTATTACTAGATAACATAAAGGGAGTCATTTCAATTGCTCTGATGACAACAATAATTCTAAATTGTATTTGAAGTTTTATAAATATTCCATTATAATTTGAGTCTGAGATCTTTATACTAAGTTATAATTATAGCCTGTAAGATACATTAGTAGCTATTAAAAGAACATTGTTACTTTCTGTAACTTTATGAACATGTGAATAGTTATTTGCAAATTTATATAAGTAAATCTGAAATAAAAAAAAAGTACATGATATTTCCAGAGTTTCAACCAGCATTTTATTCTTAATATTTGAAAACTTATTTAATACTAAGGTATTTCTTTAGAGTCAGTTTATTTATTTTTCAAATTAAAACATAGCAAATCTCTATTGAAATTTTAAAAAGTATTTCTTGTTTCATTAGGTAAAAATCCTTCGGCTATTAAGGATACTTGGTAGACTGGATTTGGAAGCCAGTGAGACGATGAATGATATACTTGCACAAGTTAGTTTTAAGACTTTTTATTCTCTTCCAAACTTTATGTTCATATATTATGTTCATTACAATTTGTAATTAAGAAATATTCTTTCTTTTTTTTTTATGTTCTAAAATTATTAATTGAATTACAAAATATAAATTCTTTTGATATGTCCTTTCTTTTCTTTCTTTTAACCCTTGATTTAACAGAGTTCTTTAAACAACTAAACAACTTTTAAATAAACATTTATTGTAATTTTTCCATACTCTTTGATGGGAGAAGTTTAAGTTTCTAATGAAATAATTATTACCTTAAAAAGGGTAAGAGAAATGAATGCATTTGCTGATTTATATAAAAAAAATATTTTTCAGTTTATATCTAATAATTAAAAGTTATATCTAATAATTAAATAAAACATAAATAAATCTTACATATCCTGTGTGGGTGATGTATCATTACTACTAATGATTTCTTAATTCATTCAGGTTGCTACAAACACAGACACCAGTAAAAATGTAGGACATGCTATCTTGTATGAGATAGTTTTGACCATCATGGGTATTCAGTCAGAAGCTGGTTTGAGAGTAAGTGAAAATATTTCCATTTCTCAAAATAAATATACTTATTGTTATTGGTTTTACTAATTTATTTATTCTAATATATGCATTTTTGGTGGATGCATTATTTAACATAATCATAAATGTTGTTTTAATGTCCATTTTCTATGCTGTTTGATTTGGATGGGTGTGCATTTTCACAGAATCTCTAACTTGCATCATTTTATTTCTGAGGCCTTAAGTTTGGTTTAACTACTTCATTCCAAGTCTTTTTGGTTTACCTCTCTCACATTTATATTCCACTACAATCTCACAAAACATAATCATCAATTTACAAACAAACAAAAGTTTCAATTTTATGAGACTGTGATAAGAATTATTTAAAAATGTAAATTAGAGCAGAAGATATTAAGCTATGTGAAGAAACATTAGAATGGACTCATTGTTGTGTGTGGAACAACAATGAGTCCATTCAAGATTCCTGTAAAATTGTGACAAAAAATGGAAAAATCATTTGTTCAAAATTATTAAAATTGCAATGAATAAAGTTATTCACTTCGATAATAGATGGATGGAACTCTTTGTTCAACTCCAGTAATCTTAACAATTTGTATTATCAGGAGTAAGAAAGTGATATAGTTGAAGAATGTTTGCAAATATTTTATTTTGTTATTTGTGAGAGATTCTTTGCTTTTAACTTTCTTTTGTAAATTTTTAAATATTTTAAAATATTTCTGATTCTTCTTTTATAAATTAAAAGTAATATTAAATATATCTTCTTCTTTTAGGTTTTGGCTGTAAATATTTTGGGTAGATTCCTTTTGAATAGTGACAAAAATATTCGGTATGTAAATGTTTCCCTTCATTTTCATGACACACTACATTTTTAATTTGTGATTCTAATGTTCAGATTAAAAATGAATTTAGTAAATAGATATCAATTAATTTATTGTTCAGCTCATTTCTCTTTATCATAGCCATGAAATACTTTTTAATGAAGTTCTGTGTTGGAAAATGATAAGGATTGCTGGGTTTTACTTTCAAATTTTTGAGAAGGAAATGCTAAAATTGAAACACTAACGCTGCTAAGTTAGTTAAAGTCTTTTACAGGCTCATTAGCCCACAGCTTATCCCGGTTTCTGTGGTGTTTAAGCAACTGAGAATACAAGAATGGGACGCCAGTCCGTCGCAGGGTTAACCCCCAGCTGCTGCTGGTACTCATTTTCAGTTGAGTGGATAGGAGCAACGTGAAATTAAGTGCCTTTCTCAAAGACACAACACACCAGTCCGAGAATTGAAACCACGACCTTGCGATCGTGAGCCCAACACCTCTGTTAATAATGTAACTAAATATTGATTTGGTGCTATAATCCCTTTATTCCATATTTTACAGAAGTACCAATTTCTCATGTACATCTTGCATAATAAAAAAAATTAAAAACCCTTTATTCCATAACTAAAAATCTTGCCTCCAAAACTGTATCAAATAAAAGGAAAGAAAACATAAAAATATGTTTGGTGATGACAAAGGCACATTTGACTAATTTTATATGAATAATAGAGTTGAAAAGTCTCCAAGCCAGCTTCGTTAAAATCCTAATATAGCAAGTTTTCCAGGGTAGGTCACCTCTTCTCATAGCACACAAACTTGTTCAATTTTATGAATTTTATAGTCTTTTACTTGTAATATTTGCAAAACAACCCTTAATCCTGATAAGTTCTTTAGACAATAAAATGAATGGCATGAAATCTTGTCAAAGAAAAAAAGTATTAGAACAAAAAAAATACCGTTTGATTTTTCATTTAATGTTTTTTTCCTTTGTTTGGGGATTATGAGGAACTGATTCCAATCAAGGATAATTTTGCAAAGAATTTTGTACTTATAAGAATATGGTACATGTGTATGAGATGGTTTTATATTATTTTTAAAAACAAACTTAAATTTGTTGTGTACATTTTAGCATATTGATTTTATATAAGAGCTTATTTTAAATTGATATTTTTCCTGTTGCAGATATGTTGCATTAAACACACTACTGCGAGTTGTATATGCTGATCACAATGCTGTACAGCGACACCGGACCACAATTGTTGACTGCTTGAGAGACCCTGATATTTCTATTCGGAAGTAAGTTGAACTTTTATTTTTTTATATATTTTTTACAGCTTAGTCAGGGGAGGAAGGGCAGCACACATGGCATTTTGCAGTACCTCTGAGACTGGCGGGGAAAGGGAGGAGTTGTCTTCAGACCAGAAACCTAGTCCGGATGCTTGTAACAGAGTGAACTCTGCTAAAGGTACCCAAGTGCCAGGTGATGCTGTTAAATCAGGCGACAGATTAAGTCTACCCTCCAAGAACAGATACAGTCTAATGGGTTTCTGCACAGTTTCCATCCACCCAATTTCACTCATAAGACTTGGGTCAACCAGAGCCTATGGAAGAAGACACTTGCTTAAGGTGTCGTACATTGGAGTTGAACTCAGAACCATGTGATTGTAACGCAAACTTCTTAACCACATGGTCATGCCTGTTCCAATGCTAGATATTTTAAAGTTGTGAACAATTTTTTCGTCTCGAACTCATATTTATAAAATAAAGATTCTATATTTATGGTATAAATGAAATTTTGAAAGTGTGAATTACAACCAAAATTTATATACTCAACCCTGGCTCAAGGAAAATGTGTATATATAGATATTTGACAATTCAAAAGTGATTGGGAGACTAATCCAATTAAAATGTAGAATAAAACGAAAGCATAAAAGTGTATAGATTATTTCATTAATCCACTGGTAGTAAACGCCAAATATGAGAAATCTGTAACATAGATTTGATTCCTTATTGAATGATATCAATTCACCTCAAACTTGCAATGTCTAGCTATAATCTGATGAGAAATGGCCTTCACCTTGTTGACTTGTCCTTGGAAAATTACCTGGAGACAAAATGTGGGTTGTAGAACATTTTTACTAATTTCTATTGTTGAGATTAAGTTTTGAATAAAGTGTAAGTATAGTGTACCAGGTACAACTACTTCAAAGAAAGAGAGAACTCAATACGTTTGTGGAATAACAATTTTATTGTGGGTATTGGAAAGCTTAGTGCCCCATACTGACTAGTAGTTTCATCCCAGATAGGAATCCGTGGGATTTTTAGGAATGGAGGTTGTATTTATTTGGCTCAGAAATGTGGGGAGTGTGTGGTCAGTTTTTTTGTGGGGGGCGGGGGGTAATTGAAGGTAGTGATTTTATGTGGGTTAGTTTGTGCTTGTGTGTGGATAGGTCGATGGCATGTGAAAAATAATTGGTCTGTTTTTATGATGGATAGGTTAATTTTCATTCAGGTGGGTAGTGTATGAATGTATGAGGTGTTTTGGTAATTGAGCAGACATGAATGAAAATGAGATTCATTGGTGCATAGAATTATTTTAGAGAGGCCAAGATAGGGATTTTTCAGTAGCTTGTTTGTGAATGAAGAGTTTTTTGGGGATGGATGAATATGGAGACAATGATGGTGTCAAGTTTGGGAATTTCATAGTTTTTGAACACATTAATTTGTTTATGGGAGGCTGTGACAACCTTTCTAGTGTCGGTGTCACGATAAAACGCACCCAGTACACTCTATAAAGTGGTTGGTGATAGGAAGGGCATCCAGCCATAGAAACCATGCCAAATGAAACATATGAGCAAGACGTGGGTGCTGACCCGTCTGGGAGAGTGGTAACTCCAATGAGAAATCGACACGGGCCAAAATCACCTGTCCAATCCATGTCAGCATGGAAAACGGACGTAAAACGATGATGATGATGATTAGGCAATTTAAAATAATGACAGTTGAAAATTTCCCAAGGGTGCCTTCTGCATGAAGAATATATAGTTAAATGTGGGCTAACATACTTAATGTAGCGAGCCAAAAATAATTTTTAACCAATTGAAATTATAACTGTATTTAGAATAAAAGCCATTAGCATTAATGAAAATTCTTCTGAAGGTGAGAGAACTCTGAAATTTCAATTAACCAAAAATTAAATGGAGATATACACAGTATGACAGCTATACACAGTATGACAGCTATACACCATATGACAGCTACATTTCCACCTGACGAGGGAGCATATTTGCTTTTGAAACTAGTCACAGCATTGTTGTACCATGGCTTGCCAAAAATATTATTGTTTTGCTGCAAGACTAAATGTGCTTTAATACATATTAATATATGTTATAGATATTAAACATGTCTTCATATATGCTCTTTTCTTTAGCCCAAGGTCTGACCTATGATCAAAAGCGTTCCAGCCATGACCATCATCCTTTTCTTTCAGACATAATGTATATAGGATTACCTTATCCAATGTATCCTTCCTTTTTTAAGGGTGTGATTTGAGGGAGATTTAGCTACTATTTCTAGTACACTGGGTGACCATGTAGAGGGTACTTTGTTGGCTCATGACTTCTTGTATTGAACTGTTTTGTAATCATTCTGCATGACATTCTATACAAGGTTTGTTTGGAAAAGGCACGAACAGTGCAACTTCATATTTTTTCCTCTTCCCATTTCATTCATCGCTTTTTACGTCCGTTTTTCCATGCTAGCATGGGTTGGACAGAGATTTCTTGAGGCAGAATTTTTAC
>JAOPJM010001463.1:25379515-25389515 GCA_027124095.1 Muusoctopus leioderma | reverse complement strand
GAGAAACAATCTCCTATTCAAGCTTGAGGTAATGACATACATATGTCATATCTGTAACATCCTTTTGTAAATTAATAATCTCCCATATGCTTGCTTGGAGAAATAATGTGAAATTATATTGACAGTGATTACAACATGAAAATTTGATTTTTTTTAAAATAGAGACTCATTTAATGGGAATTGGTGATTCAGATTGAGACATTAACTTTTCTATTGGAATTTGTTTTCATTCTACCCAATTTTACAACATCCAAAATTCACAGATAAACAAAAAGGGGAAGGCAAATTATTTAAAAGAAAGAAAATTGCCATTAGCCCACAGGATGAAGTTTGTATAGATTATCAGTTGGATAATGAATTTGCAGTAACTTACTGCCACTTTCCTTCATCAATGGTCTGGTATTTGATGTAGACCTCAACTCTGTATTTGTTATTCAACATCTGTTCCTTCTACCATTTCCTTGTGTTGTCTACCATTACATTAAATAAAGCCTTTAAAGGTTTTGAAAAAAAAAATAATAATAAAGAAAATGCATAAAATTAAAGATAAAGACATAAAATATATTGTAAAATTTCTATTGCAAGAAAGTATCAAATGGAAACCAATCAGATATCATATTTGTATATGAAAGGAATTATCCCAACTATGTTTATCACTTATTTTATTTCCCCTTCTCCTCCCACAACCTGTTAGGTATGCAACAATGTTTAAACTGATTGTCAAATCTTCATATTGAAAAAATCAAACCAAAAAGACATTAAAAAGAAGAAAACATTTAAATGGGATCCTGTAGTTATTTGTTTCAAATTTTGGAAAAGGGAAACATACCTTTTAGAAGAAAGAGAAAACATGAAGAATTGGAATTTTCATTATCAAGTATCATTCCAAGCCAAAATGTGTTCTCACAACTAAAAAGTGTAATAAAGGTTTTAAAGTTGAATTTGTTTGTGTTTTTTATATTTCCAATTGATTGAATGCTATTATTATCTCAACATGCTATTATTATCTCATTCTATTTTGTGAAATTAAAGTTCTTCTGAATAGCAGAATAAAAATATTACCTAAATAAAGGTAAATATGGGTGAAATGTGGAAAGGTGTTGTACTTCCAACTCTTGGATTTTAAGTTCATATGCTACTGGAGGTATTATATAATAATAATAATAATTCTTTCTAATGTTGGCACAAGGCCAGAAATTTTTAGGGGATGGGTAAGTCGATTAAATCGACTCCAGTACTTGACTGGTACTTTGTTTATCGACCCCTGAAAGGATGAAAGGCAAAGTTGGCATCGGTGGGGTTTGAACTCAGAGCATAGCAAGCCGGAGCAAATACTGCAAACCATTCTGTCTGATGCGCTAACGATTCAGCCAATCCACCACCAATAATAATAATGATGATGAGTTTATTGTATACAGTGCTCAAGTGCACTATAAAGGGGAAAGCATGGAATTTTTTAAGGATACAGTGTCTTGACAGTTAACAACTGATGCAGGTAGTTTATTCCATGTTTCAACAATTTTGAACATAAAAAAATGTTTCCAAAAGTCATGGGTGCGGCACTGTTTTTTGATATTATAAGCATCGCTGCAGGTAGTTGAGACCTCCAATGCTTCAGTTTGGCCTAACTTAATACTACAGAAACAAGTCAAGTATCAGATTATTGAATCATTGTAATATATTCAAGAATTAACTTAATTGATTGTTAATTAACTTATATGAAGGTGATGGATCACAACTATTCGGTTTGTTGTAAACTTAATTTAACTTAAGTAGTTATGCTTTTGTCAACACAGAAAAAGAAATGAAGTTTATTCAACAGTAATTAATTGGTCATTGAGCTAGTTTGATGTGCACAAAGGGTACAGGAAATTTGTTAGATCCATATATCTTTAAAACAGGAGTTAAAACAGGCCAACAAGGTAGCCTCTGTGCTCATTTGGCTTGCTAGAAATAGCAACCAAATTCTCCCTCAAATCACACCCTAATGTCTTTAAAACAAAGGACACATTGGAAACAAAGGACACAAAGCTCAATCAAAGTTGTCCTGGGGTTAAAGTTGCATCTTTTCCCATCAAAATAAGACGTAAAAACCAGCATGTGACTTATCTACTGAACAATACAAAATATATGGTACATTGTAAATAGCAGTCCATAAAATATTGTTTTTGTTGTTTAACTTCATACTGGAAAAGCACACTTTAATCATTCATTTACTAGTCAATAAACAAAATATAACAATAATTTCTGTATCCCATAATTTACTGTAAGTAAACAAACGCTTTGAATCCCTTATTGACAAGACGGGAAACCAGTTAAATATTGTTACCAGGCATTATTAGCACACCATACAGAAGTAAAGCAGACCACCACAGTGTATTGTCTGTATATTGTTAAGTAATTTGCTCCCCTTGATAAGCTTCTAAACACGTGTTTTACACCAGAAATTGTATTTATGTAATTAAAATACAGATGAGATGGTGTCTACATGCCAAGGTAGCTGGAGTATGTTACTTATTTTGTTATTGCATGTGATGAATTTTAATGAAATGTTCTGTTGCGTGTGATTTAAATAAATAAAATAGAATTATTAAATATACAGAATTTATGAGTCCATTAACAGGAATTTGTTTACATGTAGTTTTATTAGATATATTACAGGGAAAAATATGCTTAATTTTGAATATTTTGATGGATATTTCATCCAAGCATATATAAGCAGTATTGATAAACATAGTCTGCGACTTATATGCAACTCAAGTACTGAGCCAAGAATGTTGTATGTAAAATGGGAATGCAACTTGTACACGAGTATATATGCGTGTGTGTGTGGAAAATGGACATAAAACGATGATGATATATATATATATATATATATATATATTGTTTGTTTGTGTAAACCAGTATAAATCAATGCGTCAAGTTACATCCCTTTACACCAAAAAGATAAAACTTAGCAATTCAATAAATAGAGATAAAAAAAAATAAGTACCAGACTGAAATAAAACTGGGGTTGATGTGATCACTTAAAACCCTTAAAGGTAGTATCCCAGCATGGCTGCAGTCCAATGACTGGAAGCATAACAGAATAACTAACTAAAGGTTAGTTGAATACCATGGAAATGGTAGTGGGAGAAAAGGCGGGAATTTACTAATTCTTTGTGAGTGCAAAAGAAAGTCATTATTTCCCTGTCAATGTAATCTAATCTTCGTCCTAGTAGTTTTTACATAATGTGGTAGAGAGAGCGCATGGATGAACTGACAGAAGAACATCAAGTGGGATGTTTGGTCATTTATCGATGAGAGCAATGCACCTGCTCTTGCTAAGAGTGGGAGATAGTAAAGTGCTTTGACTACCTCAAGAGACAGGGGCCATTGAGTTTGAGTCTGGTTTGATGGAGGACCAGTTTCTGGTACTTAGGTTGACCTTTAATTAAGACTTGGTTATTTTTACAGCATATCTCTATTCAGAATATCTTATTCAATATTACAGTTGACAATGATTGTGAAGTGCAAATATCAGACAAATTAAAGACATCAAAAACAGAGAGTGAACTAAAGTATAAATTAATCTCAATCAATATGTATGTAAGACTATGGATTCTTGCATTAATATGCAGGTGGATGACAGAATCTGTAGAGTGTCGAGCAAAATACCTTGACATATTTGGTTACACTCTTTTACTTAACTAAATACCCAAATCCACTTATCCTATTATCCTTCCAAAGTAGATAAAATATGTACTGGGATCCGATATAATCAACTATACCCTTGAAGGTATGGCCTCAGCCCAATGACTGAAACCAGTAAAAAAGTAATATTTAGGATACAGTGATTCATGAAATACAAGCAGCATTATAGTTGAGTGAACTTGGAATAAAGCTGGAAATGTCAGACAAATATAAACAAAATATAGAAATCATTGTAGTAGTGATACTTTGAGTTAAGTCCCATAACATAGTGGGTCGTAGGAATGCCAATAAATTCGTTTTCATATAAAGTGTCTAAGGAAAATCAACTTGGTATAAATCCTCTGTCTCCAAGCTATATGCATAGGTGTTGAACTCAGTGCTGCAAGCTAATAAAACACTCCTCAATGTTACAGTACTTACTGAGGCTGCTTAATGTAACAAAGTATATCATCACCCTGTGGTACATACAGCTTTGTGAACTATACCAATCTGTGATGCTTTCTTACTGTCATGAAGTATTCCACCCTGTTATACTTATTTACAATTTGATAAACTGCTTCACCTTATGGTTCATACTTATAGTGATAAACTATATCCTTTGTGGTACCTCCTCATAGCTTGGTGAACTATGCCACTATGTGCTACCTACTTGCAGTGAAGAAGTATACTATCTGAAATACCTACATCTTGTTAAAACATTTTCTAAATCCTGTAATGATGGAATAAAAAATTCCTAAAAATGTTTTTTTTGCAGAATATTTATTATGAAATTTTTAGGTAAGAAACACAGGCGCTTGAGGTGTTTTCACACAAAAACAGTTTACTTTCACCTTATATATAGTTCAATGATTCATATCAATTTGATGATGCGGTACTGTGTGGAACCATGTCCATTAAGAGTTAAAGCTTAGTAAATTGTACCATCTGGTGGTATCCACTTACAGCTTGTGCCTACTTTCGGTGATCTAAAGAACCTCCACGCTGTTGCTCGACCTGCTAGAAATAGCAGCCAAATTAGAAAAGGAAGGAAGAATTTGATTTGATAATGTAGTCCTAGATGCACTATGTCTGAAGAAAAGACAGGATGGTCACGACTGGAATGCCTTTGATCATAGGTCTGCTCATATCAGCTGACTTAGGGCTAAACAACAGCAACAACTTAGTAATTAACTATACCACCCTATGATACCTAGGTGGGTGAACTTGACTATTAAAAGTTACGTGCCTTGAAGATGGACATAGTGCAGCACCAGTGACAGGATATGAACCACTAACTCTCCAATATGTTATTGACTCAGCCATTTTGAAGTTCAAAAGGATGATTGAAACATCCAGTAAGGATTCATCTTAAAAGCAGTAGTAGATCACGTCAACCTGCCAAAATCCATTACTCTCCTGGTTATTGACTACAAGTATAAATTGCAGGTACAAGGAATAAGACAACTGATGTGTATGCTTGTTTGTCTCTGCATATGTCTTCATGTTGTTGACTTTAGCAACCGGTGTCGTTTGTTCATGTCCCACATAAACAATATGTCCTGTAGCTTAGCGGTTTGACGGGTGAAGATCAGTGGAACAAGTCCCATACTTACAAATAAGGGTTGGCATTAGGTAGGGTATCTGGCCATAGAATGCTACTTCAAAAGCTCTCATCCAACCCATATCAGCATGGAAAAGCAGATATAAAACTGTAAAGCGATGTCTCCAGTATGTGGTGGTTGGCCATTTGGGTTGCAATATGGCAGTCAGAATATCTGGGGAGTTTTTTTCTTTTTCTTTGTACATCTATGCCAGGGGTTCTTGTAACAGCGGCTGCAACTGAATTGGGCACTGTGATTGTAATTGGTTTAGGAATCTTGATTTCTTATGATTCACACGTGGTTGGCAAACCACTACAGAGTTTAGGCGTTTAGAAGCAAACAATGTAGCAGCTACTGTGGTGTATGTGTGTGTGTGTGTATTTTGTGTTTGGTTCAGGGAGTTGCTGATTTTTTTCAGTATTTGACTTCTAGTTACATAGGCTGTGGGCTTTTGCATGTTAAGGTAGTCTTTTACTTTTAGTATTTTACTCTTTCATTATGCAGATGGTCACTGCATAGCATGCACTCTTTTGAATAGTTTGTAGTTTTTAGAAATCTGTGAAGAAGAGATTGAAGACCCAAACAGGGTATAGGTCATGATATACTATTATTGTGGTTTCCTAATTTAGTCTAAATATGTGAGTGAGTCACTGCAGTTTGTTCAGTTACCTTTCAACTTTAATTATGAATTGATTTCTAGCATTGGCACAAAGCCTCAAATGTTTGGGCAGAGTGCAGTTGATTTAATCAACCCCAACATAGTGATTAGTATATATTTTATCAACATCAGAAGAATGAAAGGCAAAATGACTCCTGGCAAGATTTGAACTCAGAACTTAAAGGGACATAACTAAATATTGGAAGACATTTTGTCTGTTGCTCTGTTGATTCTGCCATTCACCACCCTGCTTTAACTATTAACTGTGCTCCTTTGTGTGCTAAGTGAACAATATTGAAATATTGTATATGATATCTCGTATTTGAGTTTTTTTATTAGTTGGATGTTGGTTTTGCTGAGAATGATGTGAAGTATTAAATGATGCTCTCTAGTATTGCTGGTGTTGGAAGAAATAAATAGATTCTGATTTTAGCTGATATATGAAGCTTAGTCATAGTATAGTGATTAGGGTTTGATGTTACAGAAAGAAATTCAAAGAATTGTTGTGTCTGTTGTCAACAAAAGAATGCTCTTTATGTATATATCATCATTGCTTTGCGTCTGCTTTTCATGCTAGCATGGGTTAGATGGATGATTTTGGTTCAAATCAACTCTTATTCGGAGTCACCACTCACATTTGTACGTCTCATTTGGCTTGGTTTTCTATGACTGGATGCCTTTCATACACCAACCACTTTACAGAGTGTACTGGGTGCATTTTATCATGGCACAACACTAGAAAAGTTATGTCCATGACATGACTAAAGAGTCCTTTACCCCATGTTGTCTACGTTCAATTGCCAACTACTTTAAAGAGTGTACTGGGTGTATTTTATCATGGCACCAATACTAGTGAGGCTGCCTTGTCTCCTGCAAGGCTAAAAAGTTCTCTCTACTTTACATGGTCTCCGTTCTTTGAAAGCGAACATGACCTGAGAGTGTGAATAAAAGGTGAGTGATGTACAAGAGGGCAGGAGGGAAAGAGTATGAGTATGTGCGATGAGGAAGCAGTGATTGGATGGAAGAGGAATAGAAGATAACGATAACTACATATTGGGTGTTAGTAGGAGGTTGAGTAGCAGTAGTGTAGATATGTCATAGATGGGGAATGGGAGGAGAAATCACATGATGGATAACAGCAGAGACACATGAAAAGAAAGGATGAGTAGCAGGTGGTAGATGAGTATGGACAGATCCGATGCTAACCCGGATGTCATGATGGAAGAGGGGTGGTGATGGATGGGGAGAGATAATGATAATGAGTGAATGGATGGATGAGTAGTACAAATGTCACCCCTTGTTACATAGACAGTGTGGTACAGTGAATAGGATAGAGGTAGTAGATAGATGAGAAACTTAACAGGAGCATACAGGGCAGGAGATCCAGTGATGCAACCAAGCCTCTAACACCACCTTTATCTTTTAATGATCGTTTTGCCAAGCTTGTATCGGGAGGTGGGTCCTCTCCCACATTGCCAATCATTGCAGTCTCTTGTCACCTCTTTCGTGAGGTTCAGCTTTCTGAGGTCTACCATCACCACTTTGTCCCATATCTTCTTAGGTTTCCCTATTCCACAAGTTCCGTTCACTTGGCACTTCTTTATACAACTGACATCTTCCATACATATCATATGCCTGTACCTGCGCAGTACTCTCACTTGCATATAACATCTGATTCCTCTTATACCCAGCTTGTGCCAAAAATCTGATGTTGTATAGCAGTGAAACATCAGATTTAAAATCAAGGAACATGCAGTAATTATGAAAGAATATGTAAAGTATAGCCTCTGGATATATAATTTAATCTTAAGAACTTGGTAACTCAAGAAAACATCAGGGTATTAAAGTCATCAGCAGCAAATGTATGCATGGGATTTGAATGTGATATGTAATATGAATGGATGAGAAAGTGTTGTGAATTGAATAAAAAAAATACATGCAACAGATACAGAATAAAGGAAACTGGGGAGAAAGTTGTTTCATCATATCCTAAGTTACATTTCATAGCTAAGATGATACTGCAGTGAGAAGCACTGGAAAATGCCATTAGACATTTTTTATAGTATAACTGAGTAAAGTTTATTTTTATTTTTACTGCTTAGTCTGGAGGGAAAGGAGAGCCCATCACTCTGTTTTTCCAGGGTCTCCGAGACTGGTGGGAGGGAGGGAGGAAGGTATTCTCAGACCAGAGACCTAGCCCAAATGCTTGCAACAGAGTTGACTCTGCACTAAAGGCACCCAAGGGCCAGCTGGTGGTGTTAAACTGAGTGATGGATTAAGTTTACCACCCAAGTAGGCTACGGTGGGATTTGGACGCAGAACGCAAAGAGCGAGAATAAATACCATGAGGCATCTCGCCCAATGCTGTAACGATTCTGCCAGTCCACCACCCTAGACTGGTACTTTATTTATCTACCCCGAAAGGATGAAAGGCAAAGTTGACCTTGGCAGGATTTGAACTCAAAGTTCACCAAGGTGGAACGAATACCACTAGGTATTCTATCTGACTCTAACGAATATTAACTCTTAACGTCCTGTAAGACATGGTTCTACATGATACCACATCATCAAATTAATATAAATCATTGAACTATATATATATATATACATATATATATATACATATATACATATACATATATATACATATATATATATATACATATATATATATACATATATACATATACATATATATACATATATATATATATGGTGAAAATGAAATATTTTTGTGTGAAAACACCTCAAGCACCTGTGTTTCTTAGCTGTAAATTTCATAATAAATATGCTGCAGAAAACCAATTTTCAGGTATTTCAGGTATTTTCTGCTCAACCATTACAGGGACTTAGAAAATATGGAACAGGATGTTAAGAGGAGTTAAAGGATGTAACACTTTTTTTTTTTTTTTTGGATGGTTAGTCAAGAGGAAGTGACTGTGTCCAAAACCTTCGCAGGCTCGTCTCCCCTAGGTTGGTTAGATTGATGCAGTTGATGTTCAGTTTGAATAGTCGCAAGTCAACATCTATAGGAAAACCACATAGCCATAAGGCAGCACATTGGGGGGGTTGGGGTGGGGGTGGAGGACACAGTTGATTTTCATCCTTTTGGGGGTTCAATAAAACAAAATACTAGTCCAGAAGAGAGTGGATTGGTGGAAATTTTTTAGAGCATTGGACAAAATGCTTTGCTGTAATTTGTTCCAGCTCTTTACATTCTGGGTTAAAATATATCGCCTCAGTTGACTTTACCTTTCATCCTTCGGTGGGCTGGGGGAGGGGGGGGGGGGTCAAAATACCAGTCCAGGTTGGTGTATTGGTGGAATTGTTAGAGCATTGGATTAAATGCTTTGCAGTATTTGTTCTAGCTCTTTAACATTCTGAGTTCAAATCCCACCAAGATCAACTTTGCCTTTCATCCTTCTATGGGTCAATAAAATAAAGTACCACCAGTCCAGAACAATGGATTGGCAGAATTGTTAAAGTGTTGGACAGAATCTTTACGTTCTAGGTGCCTAGGCAGGTGTGGTTTCTGGCCGACAAGATGGTGTCTTGTAAACAAAACAAAAAAATACCCAAAAGATGGATTCTCCGTCGATTTCGACAATGAGTGTTCCATTGTTCGATCAATGGAACGACCTACTCATTCAGTTAACGTGTGCAGCGGCTGAGTATTCCACAGACACGTGTACCCTTAAGGTAATCCTCAAGCAGTATCAACATGACACAGTGTGTGACAAGGCTGGACCTTTGAATTACAGGTACAAATCCATCCGATGGGCTTCTATACAGTTTCTGTCTACCCAGATTCACTCACAAGGCTTGGGTCAACCTGAGGCTATGGTAAAGACACTTGACCAAGATGCCACACAGTGAGATTGAACCCGGGACCTCGTGATTGCGAAGCAAACTTCTTAACCATTCGGCCATGCTACGCCATATATATGTATATCCATATATATGTATATATATATATATATATATATACATATGTATATCCATATATATATACATATGTATATCCATATATATATATATATATATATATAAATATGTATATCCATATATA
>JAOPJM010001463.1:25294227-25305413 GCA_027124095.1 Muusoctopus leioderma | reverse complement strand
TAGGCAATAGATGATGATATGAATTAAAACTAATAATAATTCCTCAACTATATTTTAAGAACGCTTTAAAGTAATAATAATAATAATAATTCCTGTACTATATTTAGTTAAAGAGTAATAAATATATCAGTTGCTTATACATATTAACTAAGCTGCCGTTGGAGAAGATGGGTTTTCTTGGCTGATTTTGCTCCTCTGCAGCGGGTTTTTTTCTTCTTTTCCATTTGTTTGCTCTGGAGGAAGGGGTTATGTCTATGACCTTCGCAGGCCCTCCGAAACTCATGAGATTGATGCCTCCTTTAACATTCCATTGTAATTTATTGGCTACAGGGAAAATGTGCAAGGAGAGAATTCCAGAAGGTCAACGTTCTGAGGAGGAAAGACTGGGCAGTGGTTAGTGCAGCATCTTTGGGTGGACACAATATGAGTGAGTCAGGAATGCTTGAGTGAAGCTAGCACAAGGCTAACCAGCTCCAAGTAGCAAAGGCTGCTGTAGTAGTCGTGGTCCTAAGGTTGGATGACCCTTGGGTACAGAAGGTTAGGGAGGAATGAAGGGTGGTATCACGTGTAGGTTGCTGAAGACAAGGTCTTTGGATTCGCTTCAGCCACCACATTCATTCCAATAACAGTTGTTAATTCCCTTTAAGTCTTTGGTTTGGCTATTTTTCTGTGCATAATGTGCATAATGTTTTCATTTTTTCTGATAGAATTTGAAAATGACATGTGGGTGTGAACTGTCTTAACCAATTTTTTTTTCAAATTTTATGTCTTATTAAGGTTATTTTCTATTTTATTTTCCATTCTTAAAACAATTACTTTTTATATACTTTGATCTAGAGGTTTATATTAGTTTTCAGTTTTTATTTTTTTGAAACAGCTTCCCATTTCTAAATGTTTTTAACTCAATGTTTATGAAACCTTACAAACATGCTTTGATTGCTTTTCATTATACCATTTCTCTCTGATGATCAACGTGGTAGTGGACATGTTTGTCTGGAAAATGTAAATAGATGCTGTGCTGTTCATTAAGTTTAAATAATTTTATATTTTTATTAAATCAGTTAACATTGAGTATCTACTGCTAGAATATATATTATTGGCTGAAAGCAATGGTAACTTGAAGAATGCAAACAAGAGTTTTTTGGAATTACATATAGATAAAACATCATATTTGTGTTGCAATGTTGGAAATATTCATCTATAGATAAATAATGCTTTCTTCCTATTCCTACTGACAAAGGAACTGTAGATTTGACCACATGATCATGAGTTCACACTTTAGTAAAGCCATTGCAGTGTACATAATTGCCTCAGTCTGCCTGGCTTGATGACAACAGCTTTCGTCTTGCTTCTTGTTTGAGTGGTTAGCAATATGAAGATGTATATATTTACAAAAATCACACTCATCTATGTTAACATAGAGAAAAGTGTGTAAAAATAAAACTACAGATATTTTTTTCAACCGTTTTAAGGCCATTTTCCCTGCTAAAGCAGTGGTTAGCCTTGCAGGCACCATGACAACATGGGGTCCTTTTTGAGACAATATTTTACAGCTAGATGCCCTTCCTGATGCCAGCCCTTTTAGTTGTCTCTTATGACATGCAGGGATATGGTGAACCTATTCTAAACTGGGAAAACCTTTAAAGTACTTGAACTCCGCTTATGATGAAAGTGTCCATAAACGGTGAGTGTGGACCTTCCACTGATGACTGTTTCATCATGCTATGAAACATTGTATCTAAAACTGTTTGATAAATTGCATTTCAATTCGGGTTTTCGCATGGATTGTTGTTGAACATCATCATCATTTTACGCCCGTTCTTCTATGCTTGCTTGTTGCAGTCCTTTGTTAACACCTTTGTCAGGTTCAGCCGCCTGAGATCATCTTTCACCACTTCTTCCCATGTTTCTTGCTCCCCACTTTCTTCCATTCCTTTTATGCCTGTCTCTTAGCTATTATAACTCTATATACCATTCCACTATGATGTCACCTTCTGTGTGGCTGGAACCTTGCTCCATCCAGTTCTAGTTTGTGGCTCGCAGCAGATTGTCTCGTAGAAACTGCCAGTTGTTTTCTGTTATAGGTCTCTATCTTCTCAATATACACATTACCTAGCACTTCTTTGAATGAACTAATAAATTATTGAGGTGCAGGCATGGTTGTGTGGTTAAGAAGCTCAATTTACAACCATGAGGTGCTGGGTTTGATCCCACTGCATGGCACATTGAGCAAGTGTCTTCTAACTGTGCAGAAGCCCATCGTATATATATATATATAATCATCATCATCATTTTACGTCTGTTTTCAATGCTGGCATGGGTTGGATGAGTGATTTCGGCCCGATCGATTCCTGATTGGAGTCACCACTCTCCTAGACGGGTCAGTGGTCCATGTCTCGCTCATGTTTCATTCAGCTTGGTTTCTATGGCTGGATACCCTTCCTATCACCAACCACTGTACAAAGTGTACTGAATGCATTTGATCGTGGCACCAACACTAGAGAGGTTGTCATGTCTATGGCACGACTGAAGAGCCCTCTCTACTCTATGTTTTCTCCGTTCAAACCACTTTACAGAGTGTACTGGGTGCATTTTATTGTGGCACCAACACTAGAGAGGATACCTTGGTCTCCTCCAGGCTAAGAGTCCTCTTTACTCTACAGAGTCTCCGTCTTTTGAAGGGCAAATGTGACCTGAGAGTGTGAAATAGAAGAGTGTGGCTTTGAGTGTTTAATAGAGGATGAGTGATGCATGAGAGGGGGCAAGCATGAGGGGGTGCATTGATTGGATGGCCGTGAGAGAGGGACGTCTCCCTATATATATACAAACGTGTGTGTCTGTGCTTATGCTTACCAGTGTAAACACTGTTGTGTGAAAAAGTTAACTTAGCCAGTCAATAAAATATGTCCTGGGGTTGATATGATAGACTAAAGCCCCTGAAGGTGGTGCCTCATCATGGCTGCCGTCCAACGACTGAAACCAGTAAAAGAATAATAGTGATTATTCAGTAATGAAGTCAGATAATTATTTCATTTGATTGAGGCATCTTTGTATTGCAGCAGAGTTTCAAGTGATGTCTATGTCAATACTCTAAAAAAACCATGACTAAACCAAAGACAAGATGATAATCCAATTTGTTAATGAAATTGTTTTAATAATCAGGGACAACAGAAATTAGAATTAAACTCAGTGAAATGAGAAATGGATACCAAAACTACTGTGACATTATCAGCGGTGAGTCGCAGGATAGCTTCATTGACAAGCCTCTGGCAAGCTGCTTCATAGCGCATTTCTTCTGCACACTTAGCACCATTGCCTTCAATTGATTTATCCTAAAAGAAATAAATCAACAGTGGAGTGAGTTTATATTTTGCCAAGGTAGAAAGCTCTAAATGTATGGACAAGAAGCTGAAGTTGATAGACTTCACACCCATATATATGTATGTAAACACTTGAATGTAAAGATCGGGAATGTGAAACTCAGTAACGAAAGTTGAAGTTTCAATCATCATTTTACGTCCATTTTCCATGCTGGCATGGATTGGACGGGTGATTTCGGCCCGTGTTGGTTGTATATGGAGTCATCACTCTCCTAGGCGGGTTGGGGGACCATGCCTCACACATATTTCGTTTGGCTTGGTTTCTACGACTGGATGCCCTTCCTATTGCCAACCACCTTACAGAGTGATATATAATAAAAAATAAATGGATCTCCGTCTGAATTTCAGACAATGCATGTTCAGCTGTTCGATCAACTGAACTACCAATTCAATGAATTAGCGTGTAAGCGGCTGAGTATTCCACAGACACGTGTACCCCTAATGTAATCAGCAGGCAGACAGTGGGAATTACAGGTACAATCCATCTGACAGGCTTCTACAGATTTTCCGTCTACCCAGATTCACTCACAAGGCTTGGGTCGACCCGAGGCTATGATAAGACACTTGCCCAAGATGCCATGCAGTGGGATCGAACCCGGGACCTTGTAATTGCAAAGCAAACTTCTTAACCATTCGGCCATGCTGCATCCTGATATATAATATAAATATATATATATATATATAGTTAATCTTCCTATGAACCATAGTTATTCCCTTGGCAGGGAGTGAGCATTAGGTGACTGAGAAAGAAATACTCTCCTGAACACAATGCTATTTATATTGCAAGTAACTTTCCCCCAGAAGACCTGGTACTTCTGTGCAACTATGTGAACTTAAGTATGTAGAATAAAGTGTGTTGCTCAGAGACACAACGATACCACTTTCAGTAAAATTGAACTCACAATCCATGAGCTGGTATTCTATTAGCTTATCTACTTGTCTATTACATTTCTATTACCAATACTTAGTATGGGTATTTATCTTTATCACTTTGATCTCTGGAACAGTGAGTTGCTAACTAGATAATATAAAGCATGTGTTGTCTTCTGTTTACTGTCTTGGCCAGTTTCAGTGACTTCAGTGTCAAAATGGAAGTTCAGATGTACAACATTCACTTCTGGCTTTACATTGTTATCTTAAAGTACAATTTATACAGAAGTGAAACTGTTTGAGACACTAGTTAATGTATCAACTATTTATTCTTTTCAATAACAAAAATTATAATTGATCCCTGATGACTCTTATGAAAGACAAAACTAGCCAGTTTGATCTTTATTCCAAGCTGCTGAAAGCCCTATAGTTTAACCATGGGGCCTAATTTCACAGTGTGATTAAATATATGTTTATTAGGCATATGGCTGTGATGCTGTATAAATATTTATTCAAGTATATAAATGTCCTTCCTGGAGTGATATGTAAAATAGAGAAAACAATACCAATGTGTTAGAATTGGGCTACTGGTCTCAGTAGCTCCACATTCATTTAGCAGAATATTGATGTAAAGGAAATATAAGCTGATCTCATTAAAATTGAAAAGTTTGAAATTTACCTCTAAAACATTGCAAACAAACTGGATACATTCTTCAGCAGTTAAAGATTTCCAAAGGCCATCACAAGCAATGATAAAAAATCTGTAAGACAATAGATTCATCACAAAATGTGTGAAATTATAGATATGTATGAAGTGATGGAATAAACTGGAATGAAGTAATTGAGTCAGAGAAGAGAATGATTAAATAGAAGAGACTCTGAAACCCATTTAATTTCAGTCTTTTTAGGGAATATGTAGATGATAAAGTCAGAATCTTAGAACAAAGTTAAACTTTGTATTCTCTTGTCTGTCTTCAAATTGAAATCAAGAGTAAACATGGTGGTGGTCTGCATTGACAAAAATGTTACAGTGAAGTTCATGAGTTTGGATAAGTTTGTATGCTGTGGTGAGAAGAGGAATATGAAGTTTTGAGCCTGACTGAGAGAAAAACAAATTTTTTCTCAGACAAAGGGGGAGTCCCAAAACATCACATTCTTCTCTCCACAGCATACAAACTCATGAATTTCACTGTATAATCCTATATGATTCATTTTTTTATAAATAGGTCAGTGTATTTCATAAAATGCCACTAATTACATGTCCAAATAAAATCTTGATCTACACTTTAACAGAACCCTTCCATTAAGTTATCGGTAACTGTCCAGTATTATGTTGTTATGTTTTTTGACGTCTAAGTAATGTTGAAAATGAAATGTGCATTGGTTAAATTTGTTTCACGAGTCAAAATAACTAACATATATTTATATTTACAGGTCAGCCCCGATTGAGTAGACCTATTATCTAAGGTCTTCCAGCTTTCACAATACTGCTTTTATTTTTTTCCAGACAGTGTATTTAAGACTACATAATATTTGAAGCAGGTTTGACTGCCAATTCTTGCAGGTCAAGAGACTGCATAAAGACTCCTTCATATATTTTCATTGTATTATTAGGTAATTTAATTTACTGCATTCTAACTACCTTAAGATAAGATAATTATATGGTTTTAAAATACTTGCTACAAGAATATAAATTCTAATTTGAATTTTTTCTATTTGTCTTTTTTAATATTTATCAGCACAATTAGAAGTGAAATTGGAAAAGAAAATGGAACATTTTTACCGATCATTGTCAGTTAGCTGGCATTTCCTAACATCAGGTACACTAATGACACCGTGATTCTTATATTGTCCATCTCCCATGGAACGGGAGATCTCTAATATACCCATCACACGACCATCTCTTGAAAGAATAAAGAGAAACATCAACAAAATAAAAATGTAAGAATAAGAAGGCAATAATAAACATCATAATATAGATAACAGATGAAGAAATTTGTTCTTAAAATGAATTTCTAATTTAGCCAGACATTAAGTTTTCTAAGATTTTTACCAAATAAATGTTCCAGATTAAGTCTAATGTATTACTTAACATGGCCTCCAGCTTTTTGAATTCGCACTCTTTCTTCATAAACAGTTGGGTGGTGTTCAGTGGTTAATAGTACTGCTACATACTGTTGAGTGTCTTCTTTGTATCGACATAATATTGCCTACAAATAACAACAGATAAAATATAATATATAAAATATAACCCATTTATCATTGAAAAGGATAAATAATTATTGAGACAAATAAGTTATAGATGGAACAAATCATGACATCATCATCATATTTCCACTTTCTATGCTAGTATGAGTCAGACAGGTTGTCGCGATTTGAGTCAGTTCTTATTTGGAGTTACTGCCCTCCTAGACAAATCGGGGGACTACAGCTCGCTTGTACGTTCCATTTTTGGCATGGCTTCTACAGCTGGATGCCCATCCTAACACCAACCACTGTACTAGGTGCATTTTAAATTTGAAGTGGCACCAGCACTAGAGAGGTTGTCATGTCCCCAGGAAGACTAAAGAGTCCTATGTTTGTGTGTATATATATACACATGAAAAACAAAATGACTAACAAGAGGATAGAACTAATATGTTAATCTATTATTTCCCAGCCATGCTAGCATCAAGTATGATAAACGAATCTGGACAAAATACAAAAATAAATCTAGTAATTCTTGATACTTTTAAAAGGATAAAACAATTGTAAGAAAACATGTATATAGAAATCTGATATATTGTTATCTATTATCAAACAAAATTGCGATAGTACTGAATATTAGGAAGTTTTATTTATAAAGATTCGATCATAGGCTCTGAGTTTTAGAATATGAGTTTAAATCTTGCAGAAGAATAGAATTCTGTCTATATTTTCACACATACATATATAAGCCGTCAGCTAATCCCACAATGTACATTTCAGATCGATGAGCAAAACAATTTCTAAGGAGTTATAGGATTTATGAGACTGAAAATAGTTTGTTGTGTAATGAGTGTATAAACAAGAGGAATAAGTATGAGAGTTCAAAAATAATTTACCTTGCTGTCTCCTAAGTTGGATATGTACAAGGTATCATTTATTGCTAATACAACTGTTGCAGTGGAGCCATCTTTCCATGCAGGTTTACTGGACAATACAAAATAAACCAAGAGTCAAACAGAGATTAGATTTCAGATGAAAAACCACCAAATATACACTCCTGTGTTTACACATTTAAATAGGGAATTGTTCAGAATCCACTATACCAATATATTGCAAAAAAGAGTGACTTTCTAAAACCAATATATTTACTGTAAAAAAGAGTGACTTTCTAAAATAAGTCACTAAAAGAATTTATATAATTGTTATATTTCAAACATCTAGATATAATGTGGAACTGAAGAACATCATTGAGTAATGGAAAATATATTACTTTTTAGCGGCAACTGTCAGATAATCTGTATCGGTTTGTCTGTAGGCTTCAATAAAGGATCTTTTAATTTCCTTTTCCACCTGTTTAATATCACCTGAAAATATATCACATCTGCAATGATGAAACAATAAAGGTAAATTTTCATAATAAATATCATAAATGTACATTTTATATATAAAGTTGGACTTAATTTTTGATGAAGGAAGAAAAATGGTAGCTGGATATTAAAAGTCACAAGTTTATGAGATATGAGAAAACCATGTTCAGCTAAGATATATGTATTTAACACTACATTTACTGTAGCTGTATGAGACAAACTTTATTTTATTGTAGCTGTATGAGACAAGCTTTATTTTCACAATCAATTGAGAAATTTTCAGGATACACTAAAAGTATATATAAATCTATAGGTATTATAAGTTCTATTAGACTGATATTGTTAGGAAAAGCTCAATGCATTATTAATGTTGACAAACTAGAATGGTATGTTAAACAGAGAGTAGGAATTTAATAAATTGGAAATAATATTCCAAATAATTACATTACCAAATGTTGAATTCAACAAACCGAAGTATCAAAAGACCTTGCTATTTAAGAAGTTTCTTCCCAATCATGGATAATAAATAATAAAAGAATTATAAAACTAAATGTTTTTTTAAAAGTTTCATTCTTATATCTTTTTTTAAAGTTATTTTTAAATAAAAGCTATATATTGAAAGATTGTTTTGTTCCAAAGTAGCAGTGGTTTGCAGCAGCCTGATGGGCAGTGTATTACCCTTGGGAAAAACTGTTCTGAGATTCTTGTATAAGTGTTTGGAGGAAAAGCATGCTGCTCGAGATCCACCATGGCCATCAAACACACCATACACAGCCAGCCTGCAACTGAAAGAAGTAATATATATATAAATAAACTTACAAGGAGTCAAGAAAAATAACTCGTATGAACCAGTGGCACGGATAGTAGTAATAAAGCAAGGTAATCGTATACAGAACATTAACAGACTTATCGAAAATTAACTCCAAGCTAGAGACAAAAAAACAATTGCTTAGTGGCATTTGTTTCCATAAATAGCAAAGGGAGGTAATTTTCGAGAAATTATATATTTCTTTAAAAAAAATATATTTCTCGTGCTGTTCTGTATATGATTACAAAAAAATCACATAATCCCCCAAAAGGGTTAGCTTATCAGATATAGTGGTATTTCTAACTACTTGATCCAGAGTAGTAGAGAATCCTTTTTTTTGTTTCCACTGGATACATACTAATGATAGTCATGATATTCATCTCTTAGATATCATGGGACAAATCCTCACCAAAATCATATTGCAGCTTCAAGAATAGCTATTGGAATAGCTTCAGGAGTGCTTCCTGAGACTCGGGTCGGCCTCTGGCCTCAGCGTAGCTCAACTGACATGATCTTTGTAACTTGACAACTCTTGGAAAAAGCCAGAGAGCACCAGGGAGAGATTGGCTTTGCCTTCTTTGACCTACATGGGGTTTTTGGAACCATCAGTCGTGATCTGCTATGGAATGTGCTTAGGAAGTTCTGGTGCCTCCCACGTTTTTTTTCATATGTTGCGTCTCTTTCATGATGGAATGACGGCTAGGGTCTCTGTGGGTGACGAATCATCTCTGCCCTTTGAGATTGGTGTCCATGTTCTTGCTCCGTTCTTTTCAACGTCTATCTCATCATTGTGACATTCCTCTCAAGGTACGACATGGATGTGAGCGATGGAAAACATGTGAGATAGCGCTTAGAGGGAAGTCTTTTCAATCTCCGTAGGTTTTTTGTCCACACTAAAATATTGTCCATGGTCATTTACAAGTTGCATTGTGTATCTCTCTATTCAGACAGTCTACAAAGAGTCTCTGTATCCACGGGTATGGCATATCGGTGGGTGGGACAAGAGTTGAGCACTCAGAGAACTATTGCAATACAGGCTTCTATCAGACATGGTCGTTCACCTCCCGCTGACGTTTCTATTGAGAGCCAGGTCTTAGTCTGCACATCTTCTTTTGTATATCTTGTGGGTGTTGTCTCTGGAGATGCAACCTTGACTTAGGGGCTTAATGGTAGAATAAAACAGGCCTCTTCTACGTCTGGGCGCCAGTGCAAGCATGTCTTCTCAAGCCAGAACCTTCACTTTTTTACAAAGGTCTCTGTTTGCTGAGCTGTCTGTGTTTCAACTCCGTTGTGTAGATGCGTGGTTCAAGGCATGGACACTCTATAGGAAGCAAATCGGTAGTTCAAGGCATGGACACCCACAAGATATACAAAAGAAGATAGGAAGCAAATCGGTGGTTCAAGACATGGACACTCTATAGGAAGCAAATCAGAACATTAGAAGCCTTACACATTCGCTATCTACAACATATCCTTGGAATCACTTGGAATGGCAAGGTTTCTGATACTGAAATTCTCAGGCAGTCACAATCCGTCAACGTCAAAGCAGTGATCATGAGTGCATTCGCTGCTGGACCAGGTATGTGGTCCTTATGGAGGAGTCCCAACTGCCAAGAATAATGCTCTATGGTGAGTTAACAGAGAGCTCTCATTGGCGCGATGGTTCTGGGAAGCATTGGAAAGACAAGCTGGGCCGTACCTTCACTGCCTGTGCAATTTCAGCTAAAGACCTTGAGAGACTTGCTCTAGATTGGAAGGTGTGGCGGGGATTACCTACGATGATGTGTAAAAGCTTGAGACTGAATGTGCCGGGAAACGGGATGAACAGGGAGCAGCCCATCACCTTTGCCAAATTCAATCACCGAACATCAACAATGCAGTCTTCCATCTGTGTCCGGCTTGTCTTCAGATCTGTGTCTCTTGTATTAGTCTTGTATTGCATCTGCATACACATCAAGGATGCGGTGGAATTGAAGATGGAGAGGAGCAACATCATTGACGAATCGACGAAAAGCCATAGCAGTAGTAGCACAGATATGTATATATTAGGACAGTGTTTATATTACATGTATATATATTATGTGTTTGTATATATATATAACAAGGTTTATGGGGCCATATTTAATAATGGTGGGAGGAATTTAAAAATTGAATATTAGCAGAGTTTCGCACGGGAAAGGGTATGGAGTGAAAGAAAAAAATGAATTTGTTGTGTGAAGGATTATGTGCCTCCATCACTCCCAAGGCTATACCAGCAGTCGTCATATGCCCAGCAGGCCTAACCAAGAGACTAGACAAAAAACAGCACATGGCCCACCACGTTGATTGTTGGGCGAGGGGTCTAACAAATCCATCCTGTAAAATACCCTGTTACAGAAACTGCGACAAATGCAAACCAGATAGAAATAGATAGTTGCAGTCTTATGTTCCAAAGGGAATCAAGAGAATTCATACAGCTAATGTTAGTATATATATATGCACATACATATATATATACTATCATCATCATCATCGTTTTTACGTCCGTTTTTCCATGCTAGCATGGGTTGGACGGAGAGAGTTATTGAGGCAGAA
>JAOPJM010001463.1:25268829-25281507 GCA_027124095.1 Muusoctopus leioderma | reverse complement strand
ATTTCCGTAATTGGCATGCAAAACTACATCTGTGTAGAGAAATTCAATAATATTCAATCGTTTATCAAATCGTCGTTAGATTGGAGTAGATCCAAATATTAAAATAATATATATATATATATATATATAATGTGGAAGGCGTGATGGGCTAATGAAGATGATGGAGCCCAGCGAGAGTGAGAAAGAACAGATTTTCTCACTTCGACTCCACACGTCCGATAGGCCTGTCAACCTTGTTCCAAACCTGCACCCTACACATGGGGCAATAGACGAGATCGACGATCAGCTCTCAAGGATAATACAGGAGAACCCAAGCCAGGAACAGCTTTTGCTGTTGCACGACTGTAATGCCAGAGTGGGCGCTGACCACGACTCCTGGCCAAGCTGCCGCAACGATTGCTCGAGCTTTGCACACTCCACGAATTGTGTATCACCAACACGTACTAAAATAGCACAAAGTGTCCCGCCCCTCCAAGTACTGGCACCAACTGCCACCCGAGAAACGTGCTCATGACTCGATCCTTTCCGAGTGCCGACTGCGACTCAGATCACTCTCTGGTTTGCTGCAAGATCAAACTTCGACCAAAGAAAATGCACTACACCATGCCTCCAGGTAGGTAGAACATCGACGCCAATAAGACACAACACCCAAACAAAGTGGTGGAGTTCAAGATGGGATTCTCTCAGGGACACCATCCACAGCACTGCACTCAAAGCCTTCGGGAAGAAACAGGGCAAGACAGGGGACTGGCTTGAAGCGAGCTCAAGTAAGCTCCCACCCGTCATCGAATTAAAACTTGCTGCACTACGAGAACATAAACGCTACCCTACCCAGGCAACCCTGCAAGCACTAAGAACCAGCAAGAAACAAGGTCCAGAAAACAGCCAGATACTAATTACTAATGGTTACTAATTTGAGGTAGCATTCAGTCATCATTTGACAACTGTAGTGAGTACGAGATCAAAAAGGCTATCGGCCCAACCAAGAGTAAGACAGTACCACTGAAAGCCGCAACAGGAAAGACCATGAAAGGCAAAGGCAAGCAGATGGAGAGATGGGTGGAGCACTACTCTGAATTCTACACCAGAGAAAACAGCATCGCAAACAGCGCGCTACCTGTCGTGGAATGACTGCATGTCATGGAGGAATTGGATGCATTTCCGACTGTCAAAGAGCTGAGTAAAGCCATTGACAACCTGCCCAACAGCAAGGCACCAGTATTGGATGGCATTCTACCAGAGGCCACCAGGTGTGCAAAGGGCGTCCTGTTAAACCATCTACACAAACTACTGTCTCAGTGGTGGAAAGAAGGAGCAGTACCACAGGACATTAGAGACTGCAGTATTGGAACCCTGTATAAGAACAAAGGGGACAGTTGTGACTGTAACAACTACTGAGCATCGTTGGGAAGGTCTTCGCCCCCGTGGTCCTGAACAGACTGCAGAAAATCACTGAAAGGGTATACCCCGAGATTCAGTGTGGTTTCAGATCAAAACGATCCACAATCAACATGATCTTCTCCCTTCGACTACTACAACAGAAATGCAGGGAGCAAAGACAATCACCCTACGTTGCTTTCATCGACTTCACAAAAGCCTTTGACCTTGCGAGTAGGGACGGCTTGTTCAAAATCCTCACAAGGATTGGTTGTCCCCCCAGAGGCTCCTTAAGATAGTTCAATCATTCCACACAGACATGAAGGGTGTCGTTCAGTTTGACAGCACTTTTTCGGAAGCCTTCAACATCTGCAGTGGTGTGAAACAGGGCTGACTGCTTGCCCCCGCCCTGTTTGACATCTTTGCTATCACGGTAAAACACGCCTTCGGAACATCAATTGATGGTTTTTACCTTCACACACGATCAGATGGGAAGCTATACAGTCTGTCTCGACTTAGGGCGAAATCCAAAGTACGTGAGGTACTCATCAGGGACATGTATGCAGACGACGCGGAACTGGCAACACACTCCGAGGAGCAACTGCAACGCCTTGTGGATAACTTCTCAAGAGCCCACCAGGATTTCAGCTTGACTAGCAGTCTGAAGACCAAAGTGTTGAGCCAAGGCGTTGAGCAGCCCCCTGCCATCACCATCAACAATTGCGTGCTGGAGGTAGACCACGAGTTCACATACCTTGGTTCCACCATCACGAACGACTTCTCCCTAGAGTCTAAGATCAACAGACGCATTGGAAAAGCATCTTCAACACTTGCCAGGTTG
Organism: Muusoctopus leioderma; assembly: GCA_027124095.1. Lineage (NCBI taxonomy): Eukaryota > Metazoa > Mollusca > Cephalopoda > Octopoda > Octopodidae > Muusoctopus > Muusoctopus leioderma. Next base: position 25,279,289 of record JAOPJM010001463.1, on the reverse strand, counting down.
ACAAAGAGAGTTTGGGAGAATAGCAAGCGAACGACGCACACCAAGGTTGCAGTGTACAGAGCTTGCGTCCTCAGCGCACTGCTTTACGGTAGTGAAACCTGGAGACTCTACTCCAGACAAGAGTGACGTTTCAATGCCTTCCACCTTCTCAGCCTAAGACACATCATGGGAATTAAATGGACTAATCGAGTAACCAACAATGAGATACTAGCCCGTGCCCAGACACCCAGCCTCCTCCTCATTCTGCTCCAACAACGATGTCTCCGTTGGTTGGGTCACATGCACCACATGTCAGACGGGAGGATCCCGAAAGACCTGCTGCATGGAGAGCTGGCCTCCGGCAAGAGAACACAAGGGCGACCTCATCTCCGTTTCAAAGATATCTGCAAGAGAGCCATGAAGTAACTGAACATGAATGTCGAAAGTTGGGAGGACATTGCAAGGGATCATTCCCAGTGGAGGCTGAAACAGGGGTGTAAAAAAGCCGTTGCTGCCGAGACTGTCACTCCCGTGTGGGCCGCTACAGCTGCAGCAGACTCTGCTCTGCAAACAAGACTAAAGCAAAACTTTCCAAGCGCAGATCCATGTCTCGATATATAATTGTGTTTTGTACGGAGATTCGTATTATGATGAGTTTAGTAATGTGTAGCAAGCAAAATTTACGGAAGGATATGTGGTAATCGTGCGACCAGATAAATGAAGTTTAGAACTTTTATACTGAAGTTGTTGTTTAGCTCCATGTCAGCTCTGACCAAGCAGACCTATGGTCAAAGGCATTCCAGTCATCACTATTCCGTCCCTTTTTTTCCAGAGGGGTAATGTGTATAATACTACATTATCGAATGCCTTCTTCCTTTTTTTAATACGGTAGGTTGTGATTTGAGGGAAATTTAGGTGCTACTTCTAGCAGATCGAGAGGCCAAGCTCATTTTTTGTTTAGGGACAGGCGTTCTTGCAGGTGTTAATAATCGATTAGGTTTCCTTTACACCCTCCTGATAAACCAATTGACGCCAACCCACTTCCCACCACATACTTGGTGCCTTGTTTACACGAAAAAGGTTTTTATTTTTGTCGTTACCTACACTCTCACTCACGCATACATACTATTCGGTTCATATCGCCTCACATCATTACTATCTATTCCACTCATGCACACTTTGAAATGTCCATATAGGCTCGTGTCTACCCAGCTAATCACCCACACACAGACTGCCGATGTCTCTTACCTATTCACTCATACACACTGCTTATCATCCTAATTCTTTCAGTGCATAACCGATATTCACTCAACGTTCATCTCCCTCTCCTCTACCAGAAACCACATATCATTGCCCACTTCCGTTCCGCCATTGTTTATCATGCTGTATGCATAATAGACATATGTTTCTTTCCCCCCTTAACTAGTTTTGTTTCTCTACCTATCTATCTTGACAAAGAACAATTTGTCCGAATCATTGATATCTCTTCCGTTTCTTCACGGCACAATGCATTGACTTTGTTACGTTTGTTTTTGCTCATAATTTACCTTCATGATTACCACGCCGACGTAGACCAAAATCTCGGATATTGGATTTATTTTTATCTCCTAACTTACCTCAAACAGAAAATTTAGAAGTGTCCTTTGTTGTTGATTATGATGGAACTGGTAGCTGGTGGAGTGGCAGAAACAGTAAAGTGCCACAAATAAATATTTTAACATATTTAGTTGAAACGTCATTTGTAAATGTGACAATGTTATTAGTTCAAAAGCACAATATTAGTTTAATAATACATTAATACATTTAATGCTTTCCATTTCTCAGTTTTCTTATTATGAATTCACCAGGCTGCAATTAAAAGTTTATTTGGTTCAGTTAAAATATTTTGTGTTATCTTTATATCAAAGTTGTGTTCCTTCTCTTGTTTCTTCGAGTACAAATATTTCTCTCAATAACTTCACATGTATTGATGTAATAAAATGTCATAGGAATACGTTTATTCACATATGCCGTATTTTTTAATATTTGTATTAATCTAGTGTATAGCGTTATTAAAACCGTAGCTGAAGCATAAATTATAAAGTCTACAAAGCTTATTGGCTATGGCATGGCAATAAAAAATGTACAGCAATCTGTTTCATATCGAGATTGCAGTGGTTTAACGATCCATATCACAACCCTGTAAAGTTTAAGGTATGTTATACAAGTTGCTACACAATTTTATTCTGCTTATATAGTTAGGTATTTCATGATTGAAATCTATGCTGATGTCTTAGAGAAAAAGAAGAAAACATGTTTCTATCTTAAGTGAATCGAAAAGTCATCTTAGAAAAATCTCTAGATAATATGAATAGGTTTGTTATATTAAAATTTTATTTTTTTTAGTCCGTGTATTCGTGTATACGCTCTATAGTGGGTATACATAATGCTCAAATATCGTTTCTTGACATTCTGGTAAATAAAGGTTTTCTTTAACTATCATATGGATCTAAGACCAGACAGTATACGGATAAGTTTGGTTCATTTAGAACCAAGCGGTAATGGTCGTGCTGGAGCATTACCACCATAGTTGTTACTTTAGCTTGGCTCTCAAATACTGGAGATGCATTTGGAGATGTCTGCGACAGCAAACTAAAACACATGTCTTTCCATTCCCAAAGATACATATGCACGTACATAGTGGTTGGAATACATTATACTTTGCGATCTTTATTTTCTTTTAGAATACATTGAATGGTATTAAATATTTCCTATGAATTCCAAACAAAGGAAATGATAATCTACAGCCTCTCTTAAAACTAATACAACTAATCCTCGACATTGTTTAGGCACTTCAGTCACACTTCATAATTTTGATGTTAGCTTCGGCCACTTCAAAATAATGTAACTTTACTGACACGGCTGTTATTGGGAGTCAGTTGATGTTTGTTTCTAATAAACATAAAAGTATTGTTTAATGGAGACGATGATAATGTCTAACTGAGACTTAATGATTTAATGTCTCGTAGCGATTTAATTATCTCTGATATAGATGTATCGGCCATGCGTGATAGAAACACGGAAAGAAAAGAAATATATAATTTTTATAGATAATAATTTCGTCTTGTCTGTCCTTAATTACATAGTATACATTTCAGCCTAGGACATATTATATATATATATATATATATATATATATAAACGCGTTGATAACGTTCCATATGACTAAATTAGCATCAAAGTAACCAAATGTCAAGTCAACGATATTGTAACTGAAAAGTATCGGGTTAACAAGTAACTTGGCAGAAATATTATTCCATCTACGTTAAGGCGGTATTAGCTTGCATTCTAAATATGAAGTAGATGAAATATTTGTTAGTAAACGGCATCCATATAATATTTATTATTGTCTAGAAACCAGCTTTTAAACATCTGTGGAGGGTGAGTATATACATATATATGTAATAGAACACTCTAAACTGTACACATTAACTTTGATATAAAATACATATTTTACTATTTAAATGAGTATGAAGTTAGGCGAAGATTGTTTTTATAACGTTCGATGGGTTTCAAATACCATTAATGAAATCCCATAATCACACACACACACACACACCTCTATGAATCTTGAGACAAGTGCATGTAGCTTTGAACTAAAAAAAAAATTAACTGTATTCTAAGCAATATAAATAGTATGGATTAATTACAAAGCAGATGATTTGTAAGAATCCGAGTAGAAATGTCGGTCGGTCTCTCTCTCTCTCTCTCTGCTAATTATATGTAATATAATATTACGGTGGTTTGTGCCACTATGGAAACAGGAATTATTTCGCCAGACTCTACAATTGTATCAAATTTCTTGTTGCTAAAATGACCATAGAAACATTATTTTCATAGACCACATGACTCAGTCTATACTTTGTTGTTAATCTTTGCACATAACAAAATTATATTACAGCTTAATTACAAGCTTAATGCCTCGGTTTTATTATATATTCTGATTAAATGTGCGAGGAATGATTACAAATCGTAAACACATAAGGGTTACACTTGCCGCTTTCTTCAACGGTGAGAAGTTTGTTAATATTCTAAGTGGCATAGCTTGAGAAAGTTTACTTAAATATCTATTCCGGTACATCACTGTTCTGAGTTCAAATCCTGCTGGTGTTAAATCTATAAGTTTCACAAAATAATCATCAGTGATATACTAGAGAGGGTTCTCCTCTACGCAATTGGTCTTACCCCTAACCAAACGAAATCATTATATCTATGGCTCGTTCTCTTCATTAGGCACAAATAATCTTTCTTTTGCAATGAGATAGGGTGAAGAAATAACGGTCCTGAATTCGTGTTTCCCCAAACTTTAATGAGAAATTTCTTAAGAAACCCCTATTCTTTAAAAGCATTTTTTCTAGTTCTATATCAAGGTGAATTAACCAATTTTAAGACGTAGACTTAATCTGTCACCCGGTTTAACACCACCATCTCGCTCTTGGGTGTCTTTAACGGAGTCCACTCAATTGAAGCATTTGGGCCAGGCCTCCGGTTTGAGGATAACTTCCTTCCGTCCTCCCACTAGTTTCGGAGGCCCTGAAAAGGGTCAAGGATGCAGCTCTTTCTCTAATCTCCACTGACTAAGCCATTAAAAAAAAACATCTAACGGTTCAAATGCTGCACATGCGACTTGCACACCTTACTTCTTCTTCAATAAAATCTTTTCATCAATGCTCGATAAACTTTTACTATTTGTTGATAGAAAAATAATATTTTGACTTCTTATGAAATGATAATGTTGGATGTTAACGATTTTAACAATGCTTGTGTAAAACATCCCAAATACTGATGTACGCAGCATTTCAGTCTGATCGTAAATATTTATGGATGACAACATTAAAAGAATGTAATGACCCTTACTGTAGCCATGTCAGAAGAATCATCTTTTATTACTGCAGACTTAATTTATGACTGTCGTCGATGGCGGTAAATTGTTGGGTTTCTGATATCAAACAGTGCAGTTTAATCTCATCCACAGATATAAATATTGTTTTTCGGTAATTATGCAAGAACAGTGAAAACTGTTAGGAAAATATTTAATTTTCTGATATATATGTTAGTAAATGTGAAAAGAATAACATTAAAGTGACTACTATTCCAAAAGGCATATTGTTTTGAGTTCAGCATTAGAAAAAAAGTTTTACATGATCATGTAGTTAGCCAACTGTCACGTCATTAATTTGGTCATTTGTGACGTCATGCATTTGGCCAATTATGACGTCTTTTCCGACAGTTCTTTCTTTCTCCACGACGAAACAATATTTTTGCAATGTGTATATATGAGTATATTATGAAAAGGTTTGATTATGATGTGAATGAATTTCATTTAAGGCAAATGATATCTTACTGCTGAATAAACATAAATGGGCTGGAAGAAAAGGGCCAAATACAGATGAATGTGTTCTATGAAGATAAATCCAAATAGAAATATCTAAAAAAATGCAATGAAAAAGAAATGGTTCCAAAACAACTCTTAATATCAGTCCAACTGAATTTGAAAGGAATGTAAATCTGAAAGACTTTACACCTGTGTCTTCGAAAGAGCTGTCCTGCAAAATAGAAATGCGACCGAATGGTCATAATTGTGAGGAACTTGGGTGAGGACAGCAATAAGATTTTAGTCGACTGCATATGAAGGAGTTCATTTTTCATTGAAAAATCAAATTCTCTTTCTGAAAGAGTGATAAAATATGTCAACGCAAAGTCTGTGAAAAGTTTTTAAACCTCCTTAAAGTAATCATTCTCTCATTCTTTAACCATTCTTTCATTCTCTTTTTTTCTTTTTTTTTTTAAATTTACAAAAGCAAGCATTTCTTTTTCTTGTTATAGGCAAGTTCGTCGGTAGCCGGTACGAGCATAAAGCCACCACTAGAAATGCGGTCAACTTGTAGATCGTGCATAACGCGCGCTATGTCTTCAAACATGTCCAGAATAGTTTTGTTATCATGACTGGAGACCTTGTAAACTCCAGATAAGACACCGTCGCATTCATCTTTAAAGTTTTCCACGTCGGCTTCGGTGACAGTGCTCTCTGTCTCATCTCCACACATATTGCCACATAAGAAGATCTTGGCACCTTCAGCGTTCATTACAACGTCTAATATATACTGTGAAAGAATGGTAAACGTTTCTCGCTTCTCACAACTGTAACACAAAAGAGCAGCATCTGCTCCCCGATAGTAGCTGGAACCAATGAAGCTCATTCTTTCCATACCGCCTGTGTCCCAAAGAGTCAACTGTAAAAGGTAAAAAAAGAAAAGATGTAAGATACATATTTAAAAAGATATTCACAACAATATAAATATGGGGACAAATGTAGCTTTAGTTAACACTCATGACACCCAGTACTATACTAAGTCCAACTATAATCAAAGATGGAATATTAATTCTCATAAAGTTCATCTTTAGCAGCCAATATTTTCGATTTATGTCCAAAGGGATTTATTTGATACGATTAAAAAAAAAAAATCTTCATTCACAATGTCTTCAGCACCAAATTTCTTCGAACCATACTTTTTGCATTTCCAATACTCCTTTTCCCTGACGTTTCATAATTTGTTTTCAGACTAACTTAAAATCTCCATGAAGCCGTAACAAGACAGAGGTAACTCGATTCTTTTTTATCTTTCCTTTCTCATGGGCATGATTGTGTGGTTAAGAAGTTCGCTTTGCAACTACGTGGTTTCGGTTAAATAAAAACAGGAACGGTCCTTCCGACAGGCTCCTATATCCTTGTGAGGGAAATTTGGTTGACGGAAACTATGTGGAAGGCTGTCGGAGGGATCGTTCCTGTTCTTGGGTGATAGACTTAATCCGTGGCTCAGCTAAACACCACCACCTGACTCACGGATGACTTTCCTCCAAGTATTCGGGCCAAGTCTCCGGTCTGAAGATAACTTCCTCTCAACAGTCATGGAAGCCCTGAAAAAGGTCATGTGTGTTGTCTTTCCTCCTCAGACGAAGCCCCCCCCCAAAAAAAAACAGAAGAAAATCTAGACTTCCACTGATTACGGATTCATCCCTTGTTTTACGGCATGGCACTAGTGAAATTATATATATATATCATTCCATAATCATGAAGACATATTCGAATAAACGATCTTTAACGCGTAGTTAAATTATGTAATGGACACGAGAAGTACTTGAGAAGGTGCAAATTGTTTTAAAATAAAAAACAAAGATATAGAATTACATTTCTAAAAAACTAAAAAAACAACTTTATAGTATATATAGTATAGTAATGTCTTTTAGCACGTCGTCTTGTCTTTCAGTCTATCAATATTCAAACATTAAAATATTATGTATCATACACACAAGATAAAAAGGAAATTCAAGTATAGATAAAAGTTGCATAGCTTTATTGACATGAGGCAGTTTCCGTTAGCAGCGTATTCGGTATTCTGTCCCACGACTTGAGATTTATAAGGAGATAGAAAAAAAACAAAAAAAACAAACAAACTATAAAGTGGCTGAAAGGATAGACATGTGTGTAAAGTACATTGCACATCACTATAGCTGCGTACATTTACCGTATTCCTTTGGGTAAAGAAACTTGCAATCTTAGCATGTGTTGGGAGCTAACATATCTGTTATGGCATTATGTCTCTCCGAGGTAGTGTCTACCAAATTGGAGGAGCGCGATATAGTTAAGTGAAATAAATATTTGTAGGGTAGAGGTTGTTGTTGTTTAGCCCCAGGTCAACTATAATCGAGCAGATCTATGATCAACAGCATTCCAGCCATCTTTTTAGAGATATCAGGATTATATTATCCGATGTGTTTTTTTTCCCCTTATTTAAGACGGTCAGAAATGATTTGAGGAAGATTTGGCTGCTATATATAGCACCTCAAGTGACCACGTAGAGGCTCCATTGTTGGCTCATGTAGGGGAGCGGTTATAGTCAACTCAATGAACTGCAGTTCATGCTTGGTATTTGTTTTATTGACCCAGCAGGATTTCAGTTTAGAAGGTACAGGTTCGGTACTAACTGTTGTTTGACATTTAGCTCGGTTTGCTACCATGTATGCTACTGCACTGGCTCAGAGGATCCGATATTGTTGACTAGAACAAATTTATTTATTTGTAGCTTAGTACCTCGAGGTATGGTGAAAAACTAGAGTCAGAGGGAACTAGTGCCGATCTGGCCTTGCTCGAACCGTCATAACCCACCGCTTCTTCTTCTTACGGCACACGAACTCATCTTATTTTGTCGAGAGCTATGGCTTGATTCTAATCTCCAATTGGATAGAAAACGGGACGAGGTGTCAAATCACGATCAGAAATAAACTGAAAGAAGCAATTCCCGTCAATTTCAACCAATTCTATAACCTGACATTTGTAGGTTCTTCATACTGGAAAAGTACGTAGAGATTTAGCTCCCTGTGGAGGTGGGGGGAACGTCCAGAATACAAACCTGAGATCAATGTAGACAACCTACGCTACACCTATTCACCATTAATCTAATAAATATCCAACCAATTCTCTACAATTGCTGTACATGCAGTGGGGTAAAACGGAATGGCCTACGTGATATGTCTGTCAGTTGGTAATATATGAGGTGATTCGAGAGGCTTTTGCATCCATCCTTTTTGTAGCATGAACACTCAAATAAATCCCAGCCTAGGAGGGCAATGGAGAGAAAGCAAGCGAACAAGAAGAGGGAATAGAATTCAGTTATATCAGCCGCTCCCAATTGTTTTCTTTCTTGCCGTCTTAATAATATTAGGAATGTTAAATAAATAAATGTAGAGATAAAATAGCTATATTCCTACCAAGGCGTAGAAACTAGGATGGAAAGATGCTGCTTCTTGTAGTAGCAGTATTAGTAGTATTAGTAGTTGATGCCATTTTATAAAATTATTTTCTTTTAGCAACTGTTTATCTGTCTTTCAAAATAAGTGGATTAAAAAAAGAAATTCACCATTCAAAACACCCCCTTTACTCTTTTAGCTCCCTGCCATCTTTCTCAGACAACACCAAAGGAATTCTACTCACTAGTTATAATACATCATTCATTCTTCAAATACTTTCTCTTAGTATATTTAGACCCCCCCCCACCAAAAAGAAACACCGAACAAAAACCGTAGATGTGGAGCGAGGGGTGGGGGTGGGGTGAGACAAAAAAAGGGAGGGTGTTGTAGATAGGTAGGAAGGAGTCAAAAATTAAATTATGAATAAGATGAAATAATTTCTTTTCCTGGTTTGAACTCTCGCAGAAAACTATATTGCCAACTTCGTAAGCATGCAGGCATCAATTTGAGGGGTGTTTGTTAGATTAAACGATAAAGGAGGTGGATGACGTAGTCTAGGATGCCAGGTAAATGGTTGAGAATGGGGAGGGAGACTAATTTGTAAAACTATTTCTATTTTTTTCTGAAAGGAAGAACAAAAGACTGAAGTAAAGTGAGTTAGTGGGAGACGATGAGAGTAAAGAGGAAAGAAGATAAAATGTGAAGATGGTGGTGATGATGATGATGATAAAATAGGGTTTAATTTCCCAGAGTGGTTTTCATTTCATTGAAGGATAGGATGAAACTATAGAAGCAGTGCCCTTTTTAGACAATAGTGTAAATGGTGCGGGGGTGATATAGAAGAGGTCACGATGGATTTCAGTTTTTGTGATGTTTCCAGTGGGGTGTGTTGGGAACGGAAGATTGGTGACAAATCATCATCACACACACACATTAAGTTTGTATGCCGTTGGGAGAGGAGATTCTGACGTTTCGGACAAAATCCTCCCTCGAACAGAGAGAAAGAAAAGTTTTTCTTCATTCCTGCCCCACCATTTCAACACACCATTAACCAACTCTCGCTGTCCAGCATATCCGCCCAACAAGAGGCATCCCATTCCAAGAAACACAAAGAACAACGCATCATATTCGCTTTCAGAACATCTTCTCCTACCTTAGGTCTCAATGAACGTTGCTCACTCCCTTCTCCATAATTCCACCACACCCCACCTGCTTTTATGTGTGTGGCTTATGCAGAGTGTATTTATAAGTTGTTAACCTTTATTTTATTTCTGTTATTATTAATTTCATTTTTATTTTATGTTTAATATTATTGGGGGGGGTGGGGGGTGCGCGCGTATAAGAACATGCGAGCTGGCAGCACAGCTTCCATTGCTCATGCGCGAATGTGTGACCAATGTTTATATGTGTGTCTGTGTTTCCTATATGTGAATACTACTGCTGACAAGCTTCTTGTTGCGCTCACTGGATGGTAGACCCAATAGAAAGACGGACAAAATAGTAGCGGTGGGTGGTAGAATCAACTGAAAGACAAACAAAATAGTAGCGGTGGATGGTAGAATCAATAGAAAGACGGACAAAATAGTAGCGGTGGATGGTAGAACCAATAGAAAGACGGACAAAATAGTAGCGGTGGATGGTAGAATCAACTGAAAGACAGACAAAATAGTAGCGGTGGATGGTAGAATCAACTG
>JAOPJM010001463.1:25251525-25264625 GCA_027124095.1 Muusoctopus leioderma | reverse complement strand
TATATACACATATATATACATATATATATATATATATATATATACACATATATATATATATAAATATATATACACACATATATATATATATAAATATATATACACACACACACACACCCATATATATACATACATATATATATACATGTGTGCGTATGTATGTATGTATGTATGTATGTGTGCGCGCGCGTGTGCGTATATAAAACACATTTTGCATTAAGCAGAGGTAATGAGAGGCGCTAAATGACCGCGATTGGGAAAAAGTTCCGCAGTACTCTTAACTCACTCACAAACAATACTGATATATGGTTGAGTGTTGTTGTCTTCACATTAACAATTGATCGGTGTAATAGGATAGTGCGAAATCAATAGAGTGACTGCAGCAGTCAGATGAAATAATGGGAAGGTTTCCATGTATCAGCTTTCCACATTAAATAGAGACACCGACCAAACCGCAGCAGAACTCTTTCTATTTTTTTCTGCTTCTTTTTATTTGTTTTAAATAGATATCGTAAAAGGACCATAGCAAAGATATTCATGCTGGCTTACAGCGGGAGGGTTGGGGGAGAGGTAAACCTCCAGTTTGGGACGTAATCATGTTCAGGGCTGATTGGATCTGATTTCATAGCCAGCAGAACAAATAGTAAATATTTAAATTGATGATGATTACGACGACGACAACGATGGTGATGATGATGAGGAGGAGGGGTGGGGCGGAGCTGGAGGATAAAGGTAATGATGATGACCATAATGCTAGAGGCTAAGACGTAACTAAATAAGACAAGACAGCCGTTGAATGACTTGGTGGCAGGCAGATTGCCAGACTGGTTCTCCACAGCAGAAAAATGATCACATAGAAATTTCATAACGATTACCTAATGAGGTATCCAGCTTTAGGCAAGTAGAATTACGTCTCTTATTTAGGTGATACATATAATTTATATGATGGTAAATCTTTTCAAACTACGGAGTAACTCAGTGGCGGTGATAGCCTGAGCGAGATAGTTGAAAGTTATAGAGAAAGCCTTATTTTTGCGTCCAATTTCAGCCTGGATCGACTTGACCTTTCATTTATCCGAGGCCGCGCATTATACTTATTTTATTTTCACGCGAGAAGACTCGATTCCAGCACAATGCAGTGATATATCCTGGTAAGGCTAGGATACTTTTTCTTTCCCATTTACCAGTTCACAGAATTAGTAAAAGCAGGGCGTGAAGGGGTAAGAACGGGAGTGGCGAGATAAGAACAAACAGTTCTTTAGTCGAGAGATCGATATCTCGCCGTTGTAACTTCCCAAGAACAGTCAGAAACAAGTCGATCAAAAATTCTTTCAGATCTTCTGTATCTCAATTGAAATATAGTGTTTAAAACATTCTATAGTCACAGTGTAATCGTTCTTTCTTTATCATTTTACCTTGTCATGGTGAAATTTGTGTTTCTGAGATCTAAGGAGCAATGGGTACCTGGAGTTTAACTATGCGTTGGCCAGTAATGGGTAGGTAATGTAGTCAAGGAGAAGGTCCCGGACAAATAGCTACCCAATCAGAATCCAACTGTGAAACAAGCAGAAAATGGTGGCATGTCAAAACGACTGTGGAGGAAAATAAAGTTTGCAGTGTAGCGAAGTGACCCCATTTGTTAACTCAAATATCTCATCCTGTACTTCGATGTCGCAGCTTCAGACATTCAGTTTACTTCAAAAGTTTTTTTTTAAACACTAACTCAAACCATTTTACAAAAACTATTACTTCACATCAAACGTTAAACAGTGGCTACCTCTTCTGATTTACTGTTAGCTATTGGAGTACCTACATTCTAAGATGAAATTTGCATTCTATATTAAGTTTTTGTTTCAATGTATAAAATAAGATATGGATTTCATTTCATTCACAACACAGAGAAAATAGGAAGTATTAAGGTGTCAAAGAATTAAGAGGTAGGTATATAGGTATTAAATGTTATAGAATAATATTTTTACGCTGCTCAGCTAAATATGAGACAACCTCCAAGGATTTTAGGAACAAGGACATAAAGGCCCAGTCAAGTGGTACTTTAAATTGTTATAAACCTTAAATACTTACGTATGCAGCTAGCTTTATATATAGTAAAATATATTAAAGCATATGGGTATATCTAAGTGTAAGTCGACTTTACGGGATATAATAAGATCTATGTTGAATATTGATGTTTTACTTAGACACAATGTCAAAGATTTACAGAGTAAAGGAATAAGACTGCAAGACGTTCATGCCTTTTCTAAAGTAATTTCAATCAGAAATTAATTTCGTTGCGGACTCACCATTAGCTTACCTCTTCCTTTACAGCACTAGCCTTATATCCATATTGGATATTAAATCGTGTGAGGCGAAATAATTTCTCGTGTAATGAAATCGGTTGCTTCGATTGTCAATCTTGAAGAGTAAGCAACAAGCTAAAGTATTAAAGCTATGGATACGACGTTAATCACACATACGATAAAGCTGTTAAATAGAACAAATGACATCTTAATACCATATACTAAGACATAATATGAAAGATTGAAGCGGATAAACGACAAAGAGAAATAATGTGAAAAGAATTGTCATTCTCTGTGCGATTGTGAATATATGAATATATGAATATAGTTACATAAGTCGGTTTACAAATATGGAATAATAAATACATAAAATAGATTGATATTATACATTCTTAAGAAAAAGATGGATTACGGTTTTGAATTAAATAAGCCATCTGTCGACTAAAGAAAATCAGGAATTAGCCGATATTTACTGACTTTAAACCAAGATTATTGTTGCCGAGTTCGATAATTTGTCGAACATTTCTACACTAGATTTTAACAAAACAATCGTTACAGATTCTGTGACAAGTAACGCACGCGCGTACACACACACACCACTGAATAAATGAATAGTCATAATGACTGAGTTGAGAATGTACCAGACGTTCAGCTAAAGAACTTTAAAGCTGTATCTAGTCATTGGCAGTATACTGTATTTTGGAAGGTGGTGAATTGGCAGAATCGTTGGAGCGTCGGCTAGAACGTCTTGTAGAATAACCTTCCGGCTCTCTGTGCCCTGATTTCAAATCCCACCGAAGTCAGCTTTGCCGTTCATCCTTTCGGGATCGATAAATAAAGTACCAGTCCAATACTAGGGATGATCCTGCTCTCGTTCGTTCAAGAATGTACCTGTAATTTAAAGGGCCAATCGTGTGAAGCTGATTCAGCCTGGGAATTGCGTTAAGAGTACACATATCTGTGGAATACTCAGCTGCTTACGCGTTAAGTTCACGAACAGGAATTCATTTGGTTGAACAACTGAATGCTCATCGTCGAGACCGACGGAGTATCCACCACGCTGTATCTTGGGTAAGAAACTGAACACTGCTTGCTTCACTTACCTTGTAGCAGAACTATTGTTGTTCAATATGTTCTTCTTTAAGGTGTGATTTGAGGGGGATTTGGTAGCTATTTCAAGCAGGTCGAGTGACTGTTGGCTTTAACTCAGATATATAGATATAAAATGTCCATTGTGTCAGTTTGAGTTAAATTTATAGTTTGATCGATATTATGGTCGAGATCCTACCGTACTTATTGTGGGTACGCTGTACAAGGATATAAAACTTAAAACGTTTCTAGAGACATAAATAGTTTGTTGAAGGAGATTTGGCTGCCAGATCGAGCAAGTCAAACAACATCACAGAAGTTTTCTTTTCAACAGGGTAGATAAAAGTAGGAGAGAATGACTCTAAATACAATTTAACAAGCAGTTTGATAATTTACAGAGCTGAGATGGAATAGTTTCATACTAAAATAGAATACAATGTATTTGAGTAGACGATTGGTTTTGTGCACAATATAAAAGAAACAGAAAGAAATGAGTATATTCATTTCATAAATATCTTCCAGAGAGTCATAGCTGATCAAGGTCTTATGGTGTTAGCAAATCGGCTCAATGGTCATCGGCTCGTGTCAAGACACCGACTTTGCGTTGCGTTCATGACAAAGACATTAAATTCTCGCCGGCTCATTTCACCTAACTGTAAAAAATTACAATATGAGAAGGTATTGTTCATTACTATAATATATCAGTGTTGCATTAGCTTGCAGTAGATTTGACGCTGAAATCATTTCATGAGTAAAGCTTGAAAAGGGGTGGCCTCTACAAGGGATACACTGCATCAAGATAAAGTTTCCGGTGACATAAAAACAACTTAATGGATTACTGGACTCACGAAACAATCTCTCAGAGAGAGAGAGAGAGAGAGAGAGAGAGAGAGAGAGAGAGAGAGAGAGAGAGAGAGAGTCTCTTTCTACCCCTACCTCTATGATTTCTTTTAACTCTGAAATTTCAGATCGACGTAAACAAAATGTAGTGAAATATATTTTTAGTCTCTCTCTCTCTCTCCCTCCTCTACTTTCCTCTCTTACCTTCATGTCTCTTGACTCTGAACGTAAATCATTGCAAGTGCTCGATGCTGTTTGTGCCCACTGTTGAAAATGTTCGATGAGATACAAGGTCTAAGGGTTTATTTACTCATACGACGGTTATATGAAAGGGTGGAGAGGGATGGTTGAATAGGCCCTTGGCCCTATCGAACCCAGAAAGAAAAAAATCAAATAAACACTAGCGGGATTTGAACTCAGAATGTATCAGACTAAATACCTTCACATACTTACAGCCTGTACTAAATCCCCCACACTGGGTGGCTGATATATTGGTTTCTTTAGACTAGGTATTTGACGAAATCTTTGTTACTGTTGTTGAAGAATATTATTTGTATAACTGATTGAATCAATCCTAGTACGTGTATATTATCATGATCTATCCACAACTTGAAATTGCGTCGGGCGCAATGACGGGTGCGCGCCACATATCCCGTCCCATCATCAGTGTCCTAAGTTCATCAGTAGTTGGGACATCACTGTCTCCCATCAGGTTCTTGACCATAGTTTTGGAAGAATACACACGGTTCATCCTTACATGGGTCCGTTCTTAAATGATGACTTGGCTACGTATATATCAAGTACTAATTTTATCGTTCAGCGACGGATGAAAGACAAAATCTGTTCAAGTAACGACACAGATAGATTAACGTGTGGTGCTCTATAGTCTCAGCTATCTTCACTGTCTTAGTTTGGTCCATTCCTCTACCCAAAGGTTCAATATGGTAGTTTTAACAGAGAGTTGATTATAATTTTTTATTTACTTATACAGATGGTGGTGGATGGCAGAATCAGTAAAGCGCCTGAAAAATGCCTTAATGTATTTGGCAGCGTTTCTTTACGTTCTGTGTTCAAATCCCACCAGGGTCGACTCTGCAGTTTCACTACCCGCCACGTACTGGTACCGATATAACTGACTGCATCCTCGTAGCCTTGTGGCTATGTTAGAAATCATTATCACTTATACTATTGTTAAATGACTGTCTCGAATAAAAGCCTTAAAAAATCAAGGTCTCACTGATAGGAAACACATTTTTACTGGCTGAACATTAATAAATAAGCGTGGATTAGGAATAAAATATGTACACGTTGTCACATCCATATGTTTAATAAACATATATTTAGTCTAGCTGTGAAATTAGGATTTGTGGTTAAATTACAGGTCTTTTGGCAGCTTGAAATGGGAATCGAACCGACTAGTTTCGTCTTTTACTAAAGTCTCATTAGGGATCACTTACCCCTGTCTTCCAAGAGAGCAAAATTAAGAAGCGCATGGTTACTTATAGAAAATGTAAATAACATTATGAGTAGCACAACTTTATTTACATAATGGTACAAGGTTGACGGCCGGGCAGTAATAATTAGAGAATTAACACAGCGTGGGTTATGAATAATTATATATATACGGAGTCACATAATCGGTTTGATTCGCATTCCAGGCTGCCGAAGGTTCTTTGGTTTTACCACGGGTCCTAAATTTCACAGCGAGACTAGATATATATTTATTAAACATATTTGCAAATTTCTGCTGCTCGCTTTTAAGAATTCTCTTTACTCCAAAGTAATATTATCAGAAAACAGTTATTACAAGATTCGAAGGCATAAGGAAGGACAATATTATATTATCACTCCTCAAGGTAACACCAAGTATAACTGAACAAGGATGCTACATGTTCGGGTTTTCTTATAGCCATTTCATTATGTCCAAGGCTGCAATAAAAACGAGCATGTCGGACTTAGGGTTTGATGTTATATATTCTTGCAAAACCTTTAATACTTGAGTAATTAGCTCTATATAGAGGCGAATGGTTATGTAGATAACCATTCCCCTCTATATTAACTGTGTTTCGTTATGTTTTAGGACAGGACACTTAATCCTTAACAAAATTGCCCCAGTTAATCTAACTATGAGGAAGTACAAGTTTTTTTTCTGGGAAAATTATTTGCAAGAGACGAACGTCTTTTCCAAATGAAAATTTCTTATTCATTTACTTAACTTAACAAGAACTGGAGTTGAACACTGCTCGGATGGATCCTTTAAATTCGTGAATGGAATTAACCCACTGTGAGAGAGCTAATAGCCCGATTTGCGGAGAATCGAAATCAGAGTTGTGTGATTTGTAGTTGTTCGGCTATCTCCATCACCCTTAAAGGTATCAGCGATGAAAATTTGATATAAAACAGTTATGTTACCGAACTAGATAGATACTGTAAAACATTCGTTCCGGTGCTCTACTTTTTACCGCATGAGACCAGTCTTAATTTCTTTACATTGGTAGATCTCCTTAGATTTAGAATGGAAGGGGAATGAGAATGCGTGACTTTCATGCTTTTCTGAATTACACTAACGATGTAAGTGGGGTGAAATGACTACAACCAGGAATCGAAACCAAGACGCGAAGATTTCTCGCTGGGAGCATACTTCTTGCTAAACGATGCTCGCCACATAAAGTCTGCTAAATATTACCTGTTTTGAAACCACTAACAGGATTATTAATTGTCACACATCTTAGATTGATGGTTTGTCGTTAATAACTAGGAATGATGGCTGGTTGTAATTAGATTGCGGTTAGTTGTAGTAACTACATTACGGCTTTCTGCTATAACTAATTGATGGTTAGTCGTAGTGTCTCGTAATATCGTGCTGATATTAGATGGTGCTTAGTTGTAGTATCCTGTATTTACTGCAAGGTGTTTGTCTCCAAGTTGTCAGGAACAACTCTATTGATTTCTTCATCTCCCCTTCCACTTAAACACTGTATCTGTTCGAAAACTAATAGCATTCAACAGCGGGACAGGTTAATGTGACCAGTAGTTAAAAAAAAGGATGTTGATATAAAGAACTACAAAGGTCGATAATTTCTTAAATAGGCACACAAGACTTCAGGTTTTTAGGGAGTAATTAAAACGAGATTATGTGGCATTCATGCATCTCTCTCTCTCTCTCTCTCTCTCTATCTCTCTCTCTCGGTATTAGCAGCGTAAGTGAAGTGAAATGGCTACCGACTCTATTCTATAAAACTCACCGCCGCAGAAGGGCGATAATATTCAAAAGAAATACGCAGAATTAAAGAAACACAATCGTTACGTGTGCTTCACTTTTGTATGTGAAACATCTATAGATAATTCAGTGGTTTTTCAAGCTGGCTCATTTAACAGCCATATTGAATTATAAAAAGATACAGCAAGCAATTCAGCAGATTCGATTATGAGAAATGCCATTCATTCATCTGACTATATCGATCGGTTGATCGGATAAATAGAGATTTAGAATTTAGTGTAAATTGAACATGAAAGTATACAAAAGGTATTTCTATGATTTGTTAGGCAAGGAAAAACACCAAGCATTCAGTATCTTTATATTCGTAAAACGGGAATGCTTTAACGGTTCTGTTTAAGAAGCGACTTTATAAACTCTATGTCATCAAAAGAACAATATCAAGGCGTCAGCCCCACTAAGGGTCAAATTATGGAGCAGTCCTTCAAAGTCCTGTTTCATTATCTGTATTTTTTCTTATTTGGACCAGGCATGTAACAAAAGCGACGAAGTATACTGTATCAAGTGTGTGTATATGTGTGTTTGTGCGTGCGTATGAGTGAGTGAGAAAGAGAGAGGGTGCGAATAGCCGTTAGGCATTGAAAATATCGATCCAAGTGATCGATACAAGGGAATATTAGAATGGTTAATATACAGAGAGTATGAGAATGGCAATACATTCGTTGCTGGGGTCGATATATCAAGGGTTTTACAGTGGGAATATCGTCGGTTGATACACCAGGAGTTTCACAGTGATAATAGTCAATGAATACTATGGGCAATATATCAAGAGTATTACAAAACAGCACTATCAATATCATTGTCAACACACTGGTAGTATTATAATATACCAATAATTATATAATCTTTATTTAGGAGTATTTGTTGTGGTAGTCAGTCGATCAACTCCGATGAAGACTACCAGTGGTTCAATTCGTCCAAGGTATATAACACAAAATACAAGAGCCAACAAAGGAATCTCTACGCAGTTGCTCTAGCTGCTAGAAATAGCAGACAAGGTCTCCCTCAAATCACATCCTTCCGTCTTTAAAAAAAGGAGGTGACACAATGGTCAATGCAATTCTAGGTATAAAAAAAGACGGTATAGTTAGAACTGAATGTCCCCCCCCCCCTAGATCTGCTCAATCAGAGTTGACCTGGTGCTAAATAACAACAAGAAGAACACAAAAGATGGTTACTGTATCAGAATCAGCGATAGCCAATTTTAGTAAAATCTTGTTCAGTAAGCATTGTCGAACGTCAGATAAGGAGTACAGAGCCTGCACTGACAATAATACCCCGGCTCTTTCTCCACCTTCTCAATAGCAACCCGCTTCAGAAAACCCTATTGAGTGCAAGGCTTGTCCCACTCAACATTGGTTTCTACCATTGCGAAATGGCCACATTTTTAGGGGGGACGGCACAGCTGATTTAATAAATCCCAGTACTTGATTGGTACTTATTTTATCGACCAAGGAAGAATAAAAAGCTAAGTCGACCTCAATGGGATTTGAACTCAGAACATAAAGAGACATAACTAATTACCGCAAAGCATTTTATCCGGTACTCTACCAATTCTGTCACCCACTGCCTTCTGTTACACTCAATATTAGCAAAACTGTTTACAGAGTGCGGCAAGAAGTAAACCTCTTGGACAAAGTCTCTTAGAGTAGATTATGCTGGGAATTAGTTCTCCAGATTCCCTGCTTATATCGGCGGAACCTTTTCCATCCCTTATCTTTTTTTTAAATTTTTATTTCTACCATCTCGCAATGATCTGCCATTTATCCGAGTGTTTTGCTCCTCCTATTCACCGACTAACTAATTCTTCACTAATTTATAGGAGCAGTGATTATCTCCGATTTCTGCTGCGTTATGTGTATTGAGAAATGAATCTCTCCTGGATAGGGCTCACTGAAAAGCCTTCAAAACACTTGTTTATTCCAGTGGCTGCAGCTGCTAACAGCAATGAACTATACGACATACTAAGAGATGGAACAAAGATGCCTCTACTAGGGGGCTTAACATGCTCAAAATAGCAGTCAAATTCGCTCGGACGTGCTGTCACCTCTCTGCCATTTCTACCGCAACTACAATGGCCTCTGCTCCTTGTACCACCTCCACTCAGGCGTTCATAACTCACTCGTCTCTCCTCTTCTCATCACCCATGTTGTGACCAAACCCCTAGGCCCCGCACTGACCACTAACCAATCTTTCCTTCTCGGAACGTCGGCTCTCTGGATCCCCTTCCCCCTGTACATGTCTTTCCTGCAGGTGTCGACTTGCAACAGTTTAAGCAGAACGTTAACACATTAATCTCTCTGGTCTTGGAGGGCATGCGAAGGCCATGGTCACTGTCCCTTCCTCCAGATGCAGCAAGAAGAAAAAAAATCTTACCCTACCGTCTTACAAAAGGAAGGACAAAATGGACAATTTAGTCCTATATATACCATATGACTATATGGTCAAGGCTGGAATGCCTTTGATCATAAGTCTGCTCAATCAGAGCTGACCTAGGTCTAAACAATAATAATTTAGAGATGGATAGTCTTGGTCGCTATGTATTGTGTCTTGTCCACGACAAATTCAACTATTTGTAATGTTAACCATCACCAATTCAACTATGTGTACTACTGCCAATTCAGCTATCCGTAATGTTAACCATCACCAATTCAACTATGTGTACTACTGCCAGTTCAACTATCTGTTCTACTGCCAGTTCAACTATCTGTAATGTTAACCATCACTATCTGTAATCTTAATCATCACCAATTCAACTACGGCGTCGTGTCTTGTCCACAGACGCGACGCAGTAGTACCCACCATGGAGAGTACCAATTCAACTATCTGTAATGTTAACCATCACCAATTCAACTATCTGTAATATCAACTATCATTAGGCTAGTTTCCCTTTTAAACTATATAATAAAACCTTGAAAATGTTCTAATTCTTCATTTATCATCGTTCTGTGTCCTTTCTCTTCTCTTTTTACCATAACTGCACTTCAAACCTCGCTGACTAAACCGCATCCACTTCAATTTAACTAAGACGCCTGCTTCTCAGCACTCACACTGCCTCTATCTTTCTCTATATATATACATATATATAACTCCTTTACCAAGGCACTAGGCATTATTTGCAATACTTCTACTCTATGTTTTTCTACAGCAAAACTCTAACCTCTGTACATTAATTGGATCTATCACATTTAACCTCACCATCTTTCTAATCTGAGTGGCCCAAAACGATTATAACTAAGGCTTGTAAGAATTCAAAGGACCTCTATCTCATTTAGAGCGATTTTCTTTAACTTTTTCTTTTTCTCTTCTTTATTCCTTTCTTCCACTCTTTTAAAACTTTTTATTGTTCGTTATCAATTTGTTCAGTAACAATACATCGAATGCACACACACACACACACACACACACACACACACACACACACACACACACACACACACACACACACACACACACACACAGACAGACAGAATAATTCCCTGCTTTGGACTGGTTTAATTAATCTTATCTATCTGATAATTACATAACACACAGTGTAAAATTTCCTCACTCAAGTATCATCATCATCACGGTGACATTCCTCGATGAAATCGTTCATGGTAGATTTTCTCAAAAAGATATTTAAGCTCCTTGAGTCGGACTAATTCAAGATTTCAAGAACTAAATGGAATGTTACACCTCACTTAGAAATTCCGACATTCTTCTCTACAACAATACACTCAATAATAATGACGGGTGCGGTGTGTTTTCATTCCCATTAAGGCTGTATAAAGGAACATTCCAGAAAGTAAAGATGACAGAATTTGGACACATGAGAAGAGGCACAATTTAAAAGAATATAGCATATATTTGTAAAGTGGGCGCTAACATAATTTCTCCGTGCCATCAATCAACAAAAGTGAGTGTACATAATTGTCTAACATAAATATACGTCAACTTAGAATCACAACAACAACAAAAACTTGCTGTGTACAATACATCATAACACATCGAGAATTCTAATCTAAACTCAACAGCACACAGGTTGAGTACGAGGTTTACCTACAGTTACTTAAACTTGTAAGTTTATTGATTTTTTTATCGGTTAGTTAGGAGGGAAGGCATTGCCAAACACACATTTTCAGGGCCTCCGAGACTGGTGGGAGAGAGGGAGGCAGGAAGGTATCCTCAGACCCGAGACCTGGCTCGAATGTTTGCAACAGAGCGGACTCCGCTAAAGGCACTCAAGGGCCAACTGGTGGTGTAAAACCGGGTGACGGATTAAGTCTACTACCCAAGTAGGCCACAGCGGGATTCGAACTCAGCACGTAAATAGCCGGAACAAATACCGCAAGGCATCTCGTCCGACGCTCTAACGATTTCGCCAGTCCACCGCCCTAGACTGGTACTTTATTTATCTACCCCGATTTGAACTCAGAGCGCGGTGTGGTGGAACGAATACCGCAATGCATTCTATCCGACTCTCTAACTACTCTGCCAATTCGCCGCTTACATTTGAAGCAATATTACGAAGACGAAAAACAGAAAAAAACGTATAATAATTAAAAGGTAATCAAAAGGCTTGATATTTTCAGGGAAAATGAAATCAAATCTTGACGGAGTCAACTTTGCGTTCATATGTTTGGGGGGCCGAAATATAAGAAGCAGTCAAGTACTGGGAAGTTTAAATCGACAACACCTTTCACTAAAAATGCGTGGCCTTGTGCCAATATTAGAAATTACCATTTACGTAAAATTGGAGTAGAGTGGTTTGGTTTCAATGAAGAATTGAAACCGGGTCTAGAATTCAGCTCACATGGAGGGGAGGAGGAGGAGGAGGAGGACAACGACGAGGACGACAACGATGACAACAGCAACAACAACAACAACAATTGCAGAAGGATTAATATATCAGACGATTAGCAGGAGCAGTTTTAATAGCAACAGCAATTTCACATCGCCGCCAATCCCACATCTTACATGCAGCGTAGCAATAATAGAGATTGAAGTAGCAGCCGAAATACCAGCAATTTTCAGGAAATACGTTTATTCCATCCATAATCTAAATATCAATATAAACAGTTAAACTAAATGAGTTCTGCAAAAACAAATACTGCATAAATCCTATTCACTCTTCGTTATCACCAAGGGTTCCATGCTATACATTTGTATATTGGATGTTTCAGAAACCATTGTTAGTTCCGCCAAACACTGTAGTCCAGTAAGCAATCATCCAATAAACAACTTTAGTTTGATAGCCTAGATACTAATATGTCAGTCGTAGAGAGTCAGTCTGGTCTAGTTGCAAGAGTGAAAAGAAAATTAAAAACTAACGACCTCCAGGACAAACACGGGAGAGAGAGAGAGAGAGACTCAACGGGATCGCTCGACCTGCTAGCAATAGTAACCAAATCTGCCTTAAATCACACCCTACGGTCTTAAAAACGGAAAGGACACATTGGATGTAGGGCGGTCACAGCTGGAATGCCTCTGGTCATAGGGCTAATCGATTAGGGATGACTTAGGCCTAAACAACAACACGGACGAGAGAGAGAGAGAGAGAGAGAGAGAGAGAGAGAGAGAGAGAGAGAGAGAGAGAGAGAGAGAGAGAGAGAGAG
>JAOPJM010001463.1:25190878-25205682 GCA_027124095.1 Muusoctopus leioderma | reverse complement strand
AAGTACTGGGGTCGATCTGATCGACTTCAAGGCGGTGCTCCAGCATGGCCGCAGTCCAATGACTGAAACAAGTAAAAGAGTAGTCGAGCACTTTAACCTTGCAGCCATTGTGCCTCTTCAAATCTTCTGATGACTTTTCTCTACCCTTGAGGTATAGAAGTTACAAGAATTAAAAGCCTTATCCATGAAATACAATCAGAATTTACTATAATTTTCAAATTGATTCAATATTGATGACATCCTGATTTAACAACAGCCAGTAAATTAATTTGTCATCAAGGTTCTATTGTTCAAAATTCTTATGTGGATGTCAATCCAACAGTTTGCCACCTGACTGCATAGATTTCTCATATTCTTTGAAATGTAACCAACTTTCTTAATTTTCTATACTCTCCACATTTAGGATTAATATACTTTAGCAATTCTAAAATACTTGACTCCTTCAGATATTAAAGCCATTTAAAGTCTAAATAAATTGCAATCATCTTCAAATTCTTCCCTTTTCTCCATTCTGACATGAGTGGCTTGGTTTATTTGTTGGAACAATTGTTTTTACTGCTGAATGCTCTCTCTACAATTATTTACTCAACTGTGAAGTAAGAGTGAAAGTCTCTGCATTGCTAAACTGATTTAGCTTCTTTCATTTTCCCTTGGTGTAATACTTCTAACTTACTGAAGGCATTCTAATGCTTTTATAATACTGCCATGATAAGATAGCATAGGTTTATGTACTTATACTGACTTGAAGACACCACTACTACTACTACTACTTTTACCACCACCACCCTTTATTGATGACTATTTCTCAATAGGGAATGTTGACCAATTTTGCCTTTCATATTTTCAGTCATGTCAAAATGAAAACCACTGACTTAATCAGCAAACCAACATTCTCTGATAATATTCCCTTATGAAGATATCAAACTGTATCTTCTTTGTTTATCCATTTTTAGTTAACTCCTTAGTACTCTTAGATATTTTCAGTCCAGTTGGATCTTCCTGTTATTCTGTAAGACATTCTCTCTCCTCTCTCTCTACCTACCTAACAGCATTGCTTTCATTTAAAATTCTCCACTGCTTAGAACCAGTATAGTTCAATCAACTACATCAGTCTGGAATAATGTATAAATACAGACTGTATTCCATTAAAGTAAAACAAATGTTATTTGAAAGATTTAATCAAATTTTTCTTATTCTATTTATATAATCTGATATATTGATGTTTTCTATTTCAAATATTTATAAATATTTCCTTTAGTCAATTTAAAGCTAAGTTACTGGAATACTGACTGCATGACAATGAAATAACCTTGCTATAGCTGTTATCTTATGTTATTGTTGTTTAGCCCACCAGGTAAGCCGTGATTGAGCAGGCTTATGATCAAAGGCATTCTAGCTTTGACTATCCTGTCTTTTAGAGGCATGTGAATTTGTGTAATTGTCTGAGCATCAGACAAAATGCCTTGTGGGATTTGTTCTGGCTCTTTACATACTGAGTTTGAATCCCACCGAGGTCGGCTTTGCTTTTCATCTTTCCAGGGGGTCTACACGGGCACCTAAAATGGGAGTGAAGGCTTAGTGCATGCTGCTATAGAGTGATACTGATTGAGGGTGATGGCCGAGTTAGTTAAAACTACATTACCTAATGTGTCATGTCCCTATATGAACGAATAGGGTGTGATTTGAGGGAGTTTTGGCTGCTATTTCTAGCAGGTCAAGCGACATAGATTATCAACTGCCAAGGTACATAACTCTGCTCCTTTCTGTCTGGATGACAACAGGCCAACTTCTAATTCACGTTAATTTTTTAGTGGTAGGAAAAGCATACAGTTGTATAAATTGCTGCAACATTATCCAAACTTAACCCCCCCACCAATACCACCTATGCTTGCCTGCATGCATGAAAATATGCATGTAAGGAAAAATAAATGACTTATTTTTATTGCACTGATAATTTGAAAAGTGAAGTTTCATTTTGTTTTTAAAAAATATTTTTGGTTTTTTATTTTTTATATCAACATAATTATTTTGATAATTCTGTTTGTTCTTCCAGTTACTTGAATGTGGTGGTAATTTGTTTGATGCTGTCTCAGTTGCTGTCAAAGCAGCTCTCTTTAATACCAGGTAAATTATGTTTATATCTTTCTGTTAGATCTTTAGCTATATTATGGAAATATTAATGAGGTTTGCACTAGAGGCATTGATTTTCTAAACAAGCAGTTATGATTCTAACCACTTAGTATATATTTTAAGTATAGTACTCGTAATCTTTATTCTTTAAAGGGTGTCATTAGAAGCTCTGACAAATGGAGCAATGCTATAGAACTATTGTTATAGATTAACATTTATAGTGGCATGGTATTGACGATTGTATTATGCATAATTTAGGTTTGGTGGTAGCATACTGTGTAGACAGATGTAAAAACAATAAAGAAGACTGTTTGGACGCAAAACAATGGTGATGTTTCCATGTTGGCATGGATTGGATGGAGATTTTTTGAGGCAGTATTTTACAACTGGATGCCCTTCCTGTCACCAACAATACATGTTATTTTAAGTATGGGATAATTCCCATACTTAACCACGGCCAGACATTTTGTTTTATGGAGAATGTAAACATGTCACCGGCTGCCTAAACGATAAACAAGTGATGACAAGCACACGCACATATATATGTATGTCTGTCACAAATCGACCAAAACTAAATATTGGCTAACATTATTCGTAAAAATCCAACTTCACTAAATCCCAGAAATTGACACTCATTAAAATACAAGACCTAGACGACCACAGATACCTATCACTATTACCCGGCTAATCAAATGGCTAAGAAGCAGACTAAAAACTCACCCAGACCATTCTACACACACATATACGATGGGCTTCTCTCAGTTTCCATCTACCAATTTCACTCACAAGACGTTCGTCAATCCGAGGAGGCTATAGTAGAAAACACTTGCCCAAGGTGCCACATAGTGGGATAGATCCCGGAACCATATGGTTACGAAGTGAACTTCTTCAACTACACAGCCATACCTGCACCCATAGTGTTGGTGTTAATGTGTAGCATTGACTAGGTTTGTGGTCGTAGTATGCATCATAGGCTGGGATATTAAGAAATGTCTAGAGTTAGATTTGAAAGATCCTGATCATGGAGTTAGTGGTTAATAAGATATTGCATTACTAAGTCACTGCTCCTGTTATTATGTCATAAATATACTTACTTTCATTCTCCTTTGTTTCTACTAGAATCCCCAATGTGTCTGTTCTAAAAGGTGATGAAGGTCAAATGGAACTGGAGATATCAGATGATCCGTATGATGTCAAACAACTTGACACTACATACTGTCCATGTTTGGTGACTTTAAGCAAGGTCAGTGAAATACTTCTACATGACTACTGTAATTACTTTTGCTGTTATAGAAGTTACAGATTCTCTTAGAAATTTCCTCTTGTTTAGATTTAGCAACATTTCTAAAATAGGAAAGCTACAACTATAATTTGAGTGAAACGAATGTCATGATTGAATTTATTAATTTCTGCCGTGGAAGGAACAGTAAAATACTTGACTAGCTTTGAAGTTCATAGTGTAGTTATATAGTGCACTGGTAGCATATCAGTGTATTCATTGGTTTAGGCAAGATGATCATATGATGTAAAGAAACTATTTTCTTTCAAACTGTTTGCTGTACACATTATCTTTCTATTTAATTTTACATCAGCTTACCAAATAGCCTACTAAAGTACATTATTCAGAGACCATCTATTCTGTAAAATTTCTGTATATGGAACTGTAAAATATAAAAAAGTATCTACATTTCCTCCAAATCAATTGAATATCTTCATCTTATAATGTGAATGTTCTTTCCTCTTCAGTACTAGTGAACTTGTATCAGTAAAGGTTACAATCTTTTTTTGTATCAGATGATTTAGTTATAAAGTTAGTGAATGCTGGGTGTGGAATATTGTTTTATAAATACTAGGGTTGGAAGAGAAAATTGAAACATAAGTCTAGGTTGACAACTAGAATACAATACTAATTTCAGTATCTGGGAAACTAAGTCTTTCTAGCATCTATGGAGAAAATGTAATTGAAGTTAGCCTGAAATTTGATTTCATCTCAATAAATTTCAAAGTATTTGATTTAACACATAAGTGTATATAGAATTTGAGTAAATAAACTAAATTCTTTTAACAAAAAATAACATTGATGAGGTTATTATTGAAATTTAGTTGATAAGTTCTTTATTTCCATCATTTCAGATTGGTTATTTCCATGTTGTTGATGCCAGCCCTAAAGAAGAAGCTTGTTGCTTAGCCAGGTTATTTTTAAAAAATTGCTAATGGCTTCATTTGTATGTGTGTTTATACAGCTGAATGCTGTACCTAATATAAACTTCTCAACTGTGAAGTAGAAGTTGCATGTATATTTTTAAGAATAAAGTTAACTGAGGCAAACATAGTCAAACTTGCCAAGAAATTGAACTAATGGCTGTAGTAATTTGGAGTTGAAGATGACTGAGCCAGCATGAGAGAAAAAAATGGTTCTTGTAGTGACAATAGGATAAACCTGAAGGGGTTGTATTATCTCAAGTATGGTTGATTAGTTGTGAAGAAGAAATAAGTCAAGTGATAAACTATTGGTGCTTAAATAACAGAAGTAACTTAGGAAATTCAATGCATTAGGAAGTGTTTGTTAATAATTGTTTGCATTGCTTTAAGAGTGTTGTACACTAAAATAGTTGGAGGTTATTTTTAATTTTTTGCAAATGGGACAGTTGTAGGTTTTCATAGTTTGGAATAATTGTCTGGAGAGGGTGTGAGTTAAAATAGTGTGGTGAGGATATGGCCAGCTTTCATGTTCTACCAAACCAAATTACTTTGTGTTTGCATACTCAAGGCTGTTATGGGATTCATGACAAAATTAGTGTAGTTTTTACATCAGAGATTTTAATTTTGTCATTATTATTATTTTAGATTAATAATGGGTGTTACAGAAGGTGGTGTAATAACTGCAATGAAGAAAGAAGGTTCAGGAAGTTTAGATCCTGAAAGTATATATGATATGATGGAGGTAAGACATTTTCATCTCAACTTGGTTATAATACTAACTTCTTTTAATAGTTTATTTTAATTATCAGTACAGTTTTTGGAGATGGTGAAGACATTATAACACTAGAAAGGATGCTTTCTTTCATTTAATTTGGTACTATTTCATATTCAAATCTTGCCCAGGTCAACTTTACCATTCATTTCCCTGGATTGATAAAATAAGAACCAGTATAGTTCAATCAACTACATCAGTCTCCATAAAATTCGATATACTGCTAAACTAAAAGAAATTGATATATTTTGATCAATTGATATCGATATTGATGAAATAACTACTGGGTTGTATTAACTTTAATACTTAACCATTTGCTTCTAAACTATTTCAAGTATTCACAAATTTAATGATATAAATTCAGTATACAAGTGTTTTCCCAGGATAAAAGAAAAAGAACAATGTTTAACAAATAAAGTAAAAATAAGTCTCATTGTTTTTTTTTAGAATTATAAGCTTCTAATTTGATACATGCCAAAATAATGTTCTTGTAACAAAGAAAAGTAAATGATTTGATTTATACATATTTATTTACTAAAAAATATTTATGCTGAGCAAGTGAAAATAAAAATCCCATCAACTGGACCCTAATGTACACTTGGGATTAAGAGGTCATAAAAAAGAAATCCCTGATAAGTCCAGTGATAATTATAAATCTGTCATGCAAGGATGAAAAAAAGAAAGAAAATACCATGAGATTTTTATTTGTTTTCATATTAAAATGTTAGTCCCAAAGTAACAGTTTATGTCATACCTTGTATTCTTCATTTTAGACTGGGAAAAAAGTTGGTGAGATGCTTGGAAAGAATTTGTCTGCCATACTTAAAGAAGAAGAATTGTTAGACAAGAAAAAGAAAGCAGTTGGTTTTTTAAAATAATTTTACTGTACATCAAGCTTTGTTCTTTTATTAAAAGTGAAATACATAACAACTAAGACTGTGATTTGTATGATGTATTTCATTTACAGAGCATTATAGTTGCTCTGCAATAATTGTTGTTGTTCCCCCTCCTTCATAAAATATTTGATGACAGTTCTACAGTTTTAGCATTAGTGCTAGTATCACAATATACTCCAGATTAGTATTTAATCATTTCATTTAATCTTCATATTGAAGCTTTTGTTTTTAAGATGAGTACTGATGGGAAAACATTTGAAATATTGCTTCACAAACAAGCAGAAAACGTTAAATGTTCATATCAGTACTTGTTTTATTCCCCCCCCCCCTCCACACACACCTAATTTTGATTTTTGCATGCATTATATGATTCTGCCTAGCACTGTCAACTGTTAGAATAAGATAACCATCATGTATAATTAGATCAAAGGTTTTTTAGTCAGACGGCTTTCCTAATCACTGTGTACAAAGTCAGAGTAAAACTTTATGCATTTAACTGTCTTCAAACTGAGATATATTGTGAAAACCTGATATTTTTACGTCCGTGTTTCCATGCTAGCATGGGTTGGACGGAGATTTGAGGCAGCATTTTACAGTCGGATGCCATTCCTGTCACCAACCATACTGATTAAGTATGGAATGCTCTTCTTAATACCTATCACTTAATACTTAAGTGAAAGTTGTACTTATTTTCAGCTAGGTAAAAGAAGGTTTCATAATGTTCCTTAGGTACTACACAACATTTATACGAGTGATGTGGTAAAAAAAAGTTCTTTTAATATGTCTGTTAGTTTTAACAGCAATAAAACACTAATAATCAGAAAATAACTTTTATACACTTACAAAAGCACAAACCTCAGTGAATTCCGTTGAAAATGATTAGTATCTTACCCTAACCCTTCAAAGTATGTGGGTTTTTTAAATATCTTATTCCAGATAAAATTATAGTGCTGACAAGTTTTAAAGAGGTTGCTTGAACCAAACGTATTCAATAAGTTGTTTCTTAATATATTAGTACCAATCATTAGCTGTCATTTGAGATTGAACCAACATTCTGAGTACAAAATATAAAGCTAGTTGGGTATACTGACAGCATCAGTTTAACAGAACTATAATTTCTTTGTTTTCTACTATAATTCAATTTCATGATTTATCTTATAACATGAAATGAAAAACATTGCAGATATTAAGATTTTGTAAAAGCATCTGTTTGATACAACAATCATGCCCTAATCTAATAAAGTAGTTATCATCAACCAGAGTAAACAAGGAGAGACAACAAATGATTTGTATGTAACTCAACAAATACAGTTATCTATTCCACTCTTCAAAATTTTGCCAGAATGAGAGTAGATGTATTCTTTATTAAGTTTCATCAAATGTAAATCTTCCATTTTACACTTTCCCATTATATTTTCCATAAATGTCACAAACAGATTGCCTGACAAGACGAAAAGTTGTTCAAAAAGCTTCAAAATAGGTTTCTATGTTATTATACAACTTATGTCTTCCAATTAATATTTGACATTATACAAGACAAATATATATAATTTGTAAAATTGTAATTAACCAACTCGGTTTCATTGAAAGAATATATGCAGTTTAAATTTATGAAGCAAGCTTGCATGGCACTTGCATCAATGTTGAATTACCAAAGATAAAGAAGTGGGGCAAGTGCAAGGCTAAAAGTTGGTCTACCTTACGTTTGGTACAGGTGGAAAAAAGCATACAAAAGATCATCTTCAAAAGGTTAGAAATTCTTTGTTTTAAATTGTCAAAATAAAGGAATTAGAAATAAATGACACTAGTTATGGATGTTGGGAAAAATAAACAGAATTGCTCAAATACACCTGATTCATACAAAAAGGATACGCTGCAGATGCAACCGAGGCATGATGATATTAGCTTTATTGTTTTAGTGATATGTAAATGTTAGTGGACATAAAACAAATAAGACATTTGCATTTGATTTAAAAAACTGTGTTGGAATCGAAAGCAGAAGAATTATTGTCCAGTTCTCCACAACCTTTGCCAAGTTAATTCTCAGAAGAACTGCTTAAGGTGATGATGGATGAAAAACTGCTAGAAAGAGATGATGATGAAGAGCAAGAAGCTGCCTGTACCAGTTGCTTTGCAGTATCCAGGTGGTAACATTTGGCAATAAGATTCTGATCATCAGAACCTCCTGAAAGTGATTCTTTCTCAATGGACAGTTTGAGTTTATTATATTCCCAATTAACAGATTTGCAGTCACAGGAGGCAACATTGCACTTCTCATTTTGCAGATTGTCAAAGACAGTTGCTTCTTCTAAATCACTTGACACTATTGGAAGAATTTGAATGAAATCATCATCATCATCATCAGAAATCAGCACAAAACATGAGCAGTCACTACAGTCACAATCAACTAAAGGATCAACAACAGAGTTCTCTTTGTTGAAGTAATTACAGCTTTGTTTAGCTTTGGAAATCATTGACATTGCAGAGTTACCCACCATCTCCTTAGAGATGTTAGTTATTTGACCAGTTTCTCTATTTATATCAAGATATCTACTGGACGGTCTCATTAAATCAATTTCAACCATGTTCTCATTTTTCCTTGTGAAGTCAACAAGCTTAGTTTTCTTATGGGGAACATTCTCACAAGATTTCCTTGGTACAATCCATGGTGCAGCAAGGTCACCTTTCATATCAGAACGCAATCTTCTGCGGTTCTGATGTTTGGATGGCGAAGATGAAGATGCAATAGCCGTACCACGCCTACGCAGAACATAGGGAACATTTATTTGGGTTTTGGAATTCTTTTCCAAACCACTTTTAGCACATTTAGCATTATTATTAACACAGAGCTTTGTCTGGTTTTTGATGTCAACAAGTATATCAGCGTCAGAGGTTTTTGCTTTTCTGCGGTGTTTCTGGAATCCTTTTTTAAATTTTGGAGTGAGGTCTAACAAAGAGTTTGAATGTTGCCATGACGATCCACCTTCACATTCTTTGTTTATTGCACCTGAACAAGTTGCTACAGGACTTCCTGGAGTGCTAGAAAATTGAGGACTATTGTAGGTAGACACAGTGCCAGATTGTACTGCTTCAGCCAGTGTAAGAGTAGCAGTCCTTTTCTTCTGTTTCCGTTTAAGCATACCTCGTTTCCATAAATTTCTCCGACTAACTTTCATTCTGGCCCTAAAACTTACTGGAGAGATGCTATTATTATTATTATTATTATTATTATTATCATCAACATTAGTAGATTTACTGTCACTACTATCGTCTCTGACATCTGTGTTACTATTTAGAGTGGTTGAGTGTTTTACAGGAAGTTTACGGCTTACACATTCACTTGGACATAGTTTTGGTGTAGACTTGCTTGCTGGCACGTCTACAGAATAGTCAGTTGATTTTGGTGTACATTTTTTCTTTTTACGTTCTTTCCGCAATTTGGAATCAATGGCTTCACAAGGGAGACATGACCATCGGTTGGGCCGAGAGAGGGACTTGTTGGAGATGCAGCCCACGTGGCATCCTTGAGAACCACACCAATGGCACACGATAATTTCCCATTTACTGTCATCTTTGTTATACTTACGACCTTGTGGACACAAACAAACCTCAAGGTCACAATGGGTGTAAGGTTCCAGCAGTTCTTGGTAGGCATGGGGCTCCATTTCCCAAGCAGCATCTTGCTCAGGAATATAGATTCCAATTTGTAACATCTCAGCCTGCAATATTTAAGAAACACTTGGTGAGAAATCAAAGCAAATTTAATAAGCTGAATCCTGAGAGGAAAAAATGTAATTATGAACAACTTGAACATTCCATTCTATTTCTATACTACAAAAGTATTTAAAGTATATTATTATCATTATTATTATTAGTTCAAATTCCACTAGAGTCAACTTTACTTTTCAACCTCCATTTGTGGTGTTGTGTCAAAGTTAGAAATCATTATTATATTAAAAGTGGGGAATGACAAAATGCCTTCCAGTATTTAGTTACAACTCTCTTTACATTCTCAGTTTAAATCTCACTGATGGTCTACTTTGCCTGTCATCTTCTGGGATGAATAAAAAGAGGTAATAATAAGTACCAGTGAAGTACTGGGATCAATCTAATTGACTATCCCCTAACCCCACCAACCTAAAAAACAATTTTGTAGCCGTGAGCATGTTAGAAAATAATAACTATTATTATCAATTTATTAGCAGTTGGCAGTTTGTATCCAATTATTTGAAACAAGCTGTGTGTTTAGTAAAGATATTTTTATCAGTTTAGCTCATCTGCCAGTAAGCAGTGGGGGAGGTAAACTACACGAACACTGTATAATTGCTAAATGTTTCCTTGGCTTGTCAAATTATCACATAGACAAAACTTACAAAATAATTCTCTCCTGACACCCCGAAAGCAACTGACAGAGCTCAGGCATCCAAGATTATTCTTAGATCATTACCACTTTTTTTTTTTTTTTTTTTGTTAGGGATTGTTCAGCATAATTATGGATAAGCTGCTGAATCCTCACAAAAAGAGAATCAATTACGTTCCTTAAATGTTTTTTTTTAAAATTTTTGGGGGCCGTTTTTCCATTTTAGCATTGATGCAATTACACATTTATTAGGGCAATTGTTTTAACAACTGGTTGTCCTTCCTACTACTAACCACCCAACTGTGAAGTAGGAATGTAACCTGGTTAGTGTCAGCCAGAGCAAGCAGAGTTATATGACTAGGTCAGGGAGGGGCACAACAATGGCTCTTATAGCAAGGTTTGAACTCCTGATCCTGTGGTCAGTAGAACAATACCTTTACCAGAGACAATGTCTGTAAGGTTATTTCGAAATAATTTAAGGCTACTTAGGTTTTGTGCAAGTCCTAGAAATGTGAATACATTGTCCTGTCCTATAAGAGCATAATTACTCATCTGGATAATCATAGATGACTAACCAATGCTATTATCATGGAATTGGCATGACCCTACCAGATGCAGTGAGTGATAGGGAAACCATTGCACATCACAAGAGCTTTATATTTTTATCTTGCACTTAACAATATATTTCAATATATATTCCTTAAAATCATTTTTTTTATTGCTTGGTAAAAATCAGTGGACGCAGTATGTATAATACACTTATCTACAAATTCATCAATGTGGTCCATATTGTTATATGGAATATTTCAAGTAGAGTACTATTTACTGTGAAGGCATGTGGCCTAGTAGTTAGGGTGTTGGACTTGCAATCGTAAGGTCATGGGTTCAATTCCCAAAACGGATGGCACATTGTGTCCCTGAGCAAAGCACTTCATTTCAGCTGGAAATGAGTAGTCATCAGATCTATCAGGAGTTGCGACCGACAGGTAGTATTCAGGAATGGAAAAACCAATGGAAACATAGTTTCCTTGGTTTGATTAGGAAGATTTGCTATGATCTGATCAATCCTTAAAAAAAAAAACTGTTTACTGAGATTTGTTTAATTCTTTCAGAAAAACAAAGCAAAAACTTGTCATAGAAAATATATTATGACCAAATTTTTATTATGTTCATATCCACATGCACCCTTTCCGAGGGTTAGCAGCAGAAATTTGGTTTATTTTTAAAGTAATTTCTTTGTTACGTATGAGCACATGTAAATTACAATTTTCCAACAAAAAAACTTCTTGAAAATATTTACATATCTATTGAGTCAATAATAGAATTATCAGAAGAGAAAATACGAATCTTAAAAGTGAAAAAAAAAATGCGAAAGGAAAAGTAAACATAAAATGGTAGTTTACCTGAAAGAGTTCTTTATTACAACACAGCGGACATTTGAAGAAGTGTAATCCTGCAGCTAGTGCTTGACGTTGGATGCACACACGATGGAACCAGGTGTTTTTGCAGCAGGGTGCTCGCAGTGTGTCGTTAGAGGCACGAGCTTCTACAGCATTCATGCAAATAACGCACATACTGTTGGCAGTTCCAAAGAAAGATAAGCGGTCACTCACTTGACACGCTTGTCGAGGTCTGTGGCTGGGGCAGAATGAACTATAGGAGTCAAAATATTGATTCAAAGCACCGGCTTTTTGACCACATCCAAAATGGAAAACTTTACTGTGAAAACAAAAAGAAAGAAAGAAAGAAACAGTTTTACTGAAAAGATTTGTTGAAATGAGGATTCCAATGAAATATAATCCAATAGAGAATATTCTAGTTTGAAATTGAAACAAGGATGACATCATGATCATCACTTGCAAGATTGTTTTTCCATGTTGGCAAGGGTTTGGAGACTCAGTAATGTAGTGTCTACATATGTCTCAATCAATGAGATCCAACATTCTCAGATGCTGCCTTTGCAGTCTTCTTTTGTCTACTTCTACTATCAGTACTTGCCACCATGAACCTACAGTATCTTTTATCCAACATTAGAGTTACTTGTCTATATCAATGCAGTGATATCTCTTTCTTTTTTTACATCAGTCAATATCTTTGATACGCATGCTTTCTCAACTGACTTGTCCACAGCCTCTTCCATAAATGAACGCTATACATCAAACAGTCTTTGTTAATTTCTGCAGATCTTCTATGTTCACTGCCACACAGTATGTCCTTTATATATATAGATATTTATTTACATAAATAATATAAAATATAATTATAATGTATTATTTACCAAGTCATAAGTTATGTAGCACAAGTATCTACAAACTATTTTCCACCAGGACCAGTT
This sequence comes from Muusoctopus leioderma, assembly GCA_027124095.1. Classification (NCBI taxonomy): domain Eukaryota; kingdom Metazoa; phylum Mollusca; class Cephalopoda; order Octopoda; family Octopodidae; genus Muusoctopus; species Muusoctopus leioderma. The sequence goes on along the minus strand of JAOPJM010001463.1, from coordinate 25,192,987 downwards.
CTTACACACTCATATTCAATCTCTTTTATGTATGGTGAGATATATGAGAAGGGAAAATGGGCAAACAGCTGGAGACTCATTTTCACTATATATACATTTGTCTCTAACACAGGCATGAAGTCTGAAATTTTTGTAAAGAGGGTGAATGAGGTGTTGCAATGTTCATGTCTCTAAAAAGCTTTAATCATGTAAGTGAAGTGCTTCTAACTAATGGAAATGGTTTGCTAAGAATTAACCACCAAACAGTGGTGCTAACCCTAATCTAAATCCAATGTTAGGAATTAAAGAGTGAATGTGGTAACAACAATTAATTACATTTGAAGGTGGACTTCTTGATGAGCTTTCCATGCAATTAACTAAGTCTTGTTTAATATATTATATGTGTCTAACAGTAGCCCTTACTGTGTGTATGTATTTTAAATGATTAAACAGACACACACACAAAATATAACATGTCAGGTTCTTGCTTACTCTACGTTACTTTCTACATTCTGAAAAAAGCTATTTTCCAATGCTGTTGGATGTTTGAAACCTCGGCTATTAACCAGGTCACTTTTCAAGTTACTCAACTGACTCTGCAATGTTCTCATGGGTATCCAATCCAAAAGTATGCAAGTATGGGGGACTAATTCAGGAACCAACGGAGTGAAAACAGATCCTTAGTGGACCACACTCACATTCATATATATAGAAAATTTTCCAATGTCATTAATTTAAATTGTCTAATTAGTAAATAATTTTCACACAAAAACTATATCCTCTTATGTCATTCTAAGGTCTGGTAGCTACGCGTTAGACTATGCTTTGCTGAGGTCTAATAATACAGAAATATGTTCAGATTTATTTTGTTTATTCGTTTGGTCAGGAGAAAGGGGCTATACCCATGGTCTTTGTAGACTTCAGTAATCCAGAAGACTGACATTCTGGAAAGGAAGTACTGGACATAGTGGTGTAGTGTGCGGTCTGGTGGACATAATATGGGTGACAAAAGGAAGAGAGACAAGTGAGTTGAGACCAGCCAACCAACTCCAAGGAGTAGAGACTAGTGTAGTAGCAGTAGAAAAGGTAGAGAGAGAAGGTACAAGTCTGTAGGCCAAAGGTTGGAGTGTGTTGGTGATCAGACTGACTCCCCACTGCATCCCCTCATTTAGTTTTTAATCAATTTGAATTTTGGAGTTCTCTCCCTTGCCTTTTTGACAAGATTTGTCATTAACGCTAGTGATATTTCTCCTCATTATGGGTGTAATTTCAATTGATTAAACATTTCTTTTGCTTCACTGCATGAAGTATGTTAGCCCACACTTAACTATATAAGTGTGTGTGTGTGTGAAAGAGAGAGAGCGTCTTCTTTTAACTGCTCAATGGTAGAACTGAAACTTTGTCTTTGTATGTAGCCTCACATTGGGATTGATAAAATACTCAGACGGTTAAAAAAAAAAACAACTTATTACATTATAATTATTTCTATATTTTTTATATTAATCTATATAATAAAAAAATTGAAAATCTGTATTTCTGTTTGTTGTGTGTAACTAGATTTTAGCAAAACAGTCCATTGTAGCACTAAAATGTTTCAACTAATGTACTCTTAAGCACAAGCCCTTTTGCCTAAAATAACTTCCAGAACATTTCTGAGTCCTGGAACCCTGAAAACCAAAAAATGCTGTTGCTTATTTTATCAAAATGGAAAATTAATAAAATAATTTCCAGCCATTCATGAAAGGGAGACAATTCATGAAGTCACTGAGAATGAGAACGGACATGAAAACATTGTGTTTGAAATAATAAATTTTTGCAGAATTACCAGGATTCTCATTCAACAAATTGGCCACCAAACTGCATGCTTTATTTGCTGGGTATCTTTCTAGTGTCATATATCAGTTTTCTTATTTTTGCATATATAGATAGATTTTCATAATGTTCTATTACTTTATTTTTGATATTGTGACATCACTTCTATACTTTTCTTTCGAAGTGTTGTTATTCTAATTAAAACATTTTTAAACGTTAGTGTGATATCTTACATATATTAAAATAATACATGTCCGTCTGCGCATCCGGTTGTTTCATTGCGCATGTGCGAAACAAAACCGGGTTTTCTCATTATCT
>JAOPJM010001463.1:25180702-25190778 GCA_027124095.1 Muusoctopus leioderma | reverse complement strand
CAATCGATGCGGGCCAAAATCACTCGTCTAACCCATGCCAGCATGGAAAGCAGACGTTAAATGATGATGATGATGATATTTATATATATATATATATATATGTGCATATGTATACATATGTATGTATATATATGTATGTATATATATGTATACATATGTATATATATGTATACATATGTATATATATACCTATGTATATATATACATACATACATATATATATATATATATATTGTCTTTGTTTTTAACATTGACTTTATTTTTCAATATGCTGTTCCATCTGAAATATATCTTCAGACATTACACATCAAAGGAAATCAGACTCAAAGTGGAAATGAGATTAAAATAATAATTTTTTTTAATCACTGGTGTAATTTTTGAAGTTCTGAACCTGGGAAATACTGAGTGCTTGCTACTAGTATTATATTATGTGTTAAAACTGTAAATCTATTTTTATGATCTAGATCTAATACTGGAAGAACAGACCTAATGGGAAAGATCCCAATGGTATACAAAATAACTAGCAGTATCAACAACTCCAATGGAAGATCATATCACATCAAATGACATACATTCATCTAAAACAAACAAACATTAGCCACTATAAATCATACAAAAAAAAACAAGGACAATCACAAAACATCATTTACTAATTTTAGGGAATCGGAGTGCTAACAACACTGTCATCTATATTTCACTTAATAATCTGACTGATATAACAACAACTCCACTTATATAGTCACATTGATACTTCTGTACAATGTCCAAGAGGCTGTCACTCGGGATTTATTATGACATATTTAACATTTTGTTTTTAATATAAGAGAGTAATCTGATTCTGAATGAGGTTCCACTGTCACTACCTGAATTTAACTAAATGAAGGATAGATATCAGGTCTTGCCCTTCCTTGGAAAGCCACGTACAATAGCCAAGATGAAATTTGTCTCTCATCAATTTAATACTACACCATCTGGAGATGAGCACTTGCAATCAAGGTATATTACTCTCAACCAAATATCACACCAACTTTGTAGTTGAGTGGTTAGTGTTAGGAAGATCAGTCAGTTCTTGGTGTACAAATTTTGTACATTTTTCATATATAGACAAATGGGTATGAATGGTAGAAAGTGAAGATTAGACTCCTTCATGGTATCTAGTTGGTCACAAGTTTCTGAGTTTAAATCATGCCCAGAATAATCTTGCCTTTTACACTTCATAGGTTGACAAAATAAGTACTAGTAATATACCATGATGAAGATAAGCCAAATTATTACAAATGGGTTGTCAAAAGATAATTAATTAACTATAAATCCGATATATGCTGTATAGTAACATATTCAAGACAAAGATAATATTTACTTCTTTAGCTGTGTGGTTAGGAAATTCGTGTCGCAACCATGTGGTTTCAGGTTCGATCCCACTGTGTGGCACCTTGGGCAAGTGTCTTCTACTATAGCCTCAGGCTGACCAATGCCTTGAGTGAAATTTGGTAGACGGAAACTGTGCGGAAGCCCGTTGTGTGTGTGTGTATGCATGTTTGTCTCCACGTGTGTCTTCATGTTGACATCGCTAAAGCAACCGGTGTCGTTTGTTTATGTCCCACATAAAAAATATATCCGCAGTTTAGCGGACCGACGGGTGAAGATCAGTGGAATAAGTACCATACTTAAAAATAAGCGTTGGTGTCAGGAAGAGCATCTAGTCGTAGAATACTGCCTCAAAACATCTCGTCCAATCCATGCCAACATGGAAAATCGGACGTAAAAACGATGATGATGATATGAATGTTTGGTCTGATATATACACTAAAACTGATATTTGAAACATTTTACGAAACAACATTTGTCTGCAACTATGAAATTGCATTCTCAAAATAAAATTAGGAACATTTCAATTTGCATCATTAACTTACAGATTAAAAGAGAGAGAGAGAGAGAAGTCAGCTTAGATACACGAGAAACAAATTTGAACTTGATTTCACTAACTACAGGAAAAAAAAATTATAAAATGACGTGCGCTGTGGTGGAAACAGATTGGATATGGGAAGGAAATACAACAGAGGTGGTCGGAAATAGATTAACAAGTAATAATATGTGACTACAAGTTGATCCAATGAAAACTGCCTAGTACATGATGTTTCGTCCCTGGTCGGCCCTGACCGAGCAGACCCGCGATTTAAGGCGTTCCAGCCATGACAATCCCGTCTTACTCTCAAGAATAGTGTACTCTAGACTGAATTATCTTTTATTGCGTCCTTTTTATTTTAAGACAGTAGGGTGAGATTTTAGGGAGATTTGGCTGTTATTTCTAGTAGGTCGTACGACCACGTACCGGCACCATCGTTGGCTGCTAGGAGGAATGATAAAAGAAGCCATAAACTGATGATAGGCGAATATTGAAAATTGCTTAAAATTAATTAAAATTGAAATTCGGCAAATTAATGTACAATTAAATATATTAATAATCTGTCGTTCCATACTGGGATGTTGTAATTTAAAAATTATTAGATAAGAGAGGAAAGTTTTCCGGACATGAATTAGTGTATACATGTCGGATATCTAATTATTTCATTTACACTTTTCTGCTCCTGAAAGAACATGACGGTATTTTGCTCTTGGTTTCAGATCTCAACCAATTAATGGTGATCAAAGCATTGAACTTTTAACTCCTTTATTACAACGACCATGTATAAACAAAAAATAAATATAAAACTTTTAAATTTCAGATTTGAAACTGGAAAATTGCTCACAATAATTTGAAACTTTTGGGGGTTTCGATTTGTCTTTTTCACATTTGTTTGACAACTAACAACTAAAGGCTAGCTTTTAAAAAAAAAAATTATCGGTACGACTGAATAAAACTGATATCTATCAGTTTACAAACTGTGAGAAAAATTCTCATTTCTCTCTACACCAGAAACAAGGACATTCGTTTGATGAGGAAAGCCTGAATGGGATAGAGCTGCTGTGGTCATAACGGTAGATAACTATTACTAACGGTCAACATCCATTATTTTGAAGAGCCAACATGATCGCTCAATCTACTAGAAATAGCAGCCAAATCTCCCTCAGATCACACCCTGGATAGTGTGGTCCTGGGATTCCCTGCACAAAAGAAAAAGACGAGATGGTCACGGCTGGAATGCCTTCGATCAGTGTTTACCCGGGGCTTAAACAACAACAATATCCATTACTTTGACGACCAACGATAAATATTCATAACATTGACATAATTACTTCGTAAAGTAATCATTTCCACACTCAATAAAAAGATGAAATGTATTTATAATATCGCTAGAAAGGCTTTAGTAAGGTCAGAAGAAAGAATGGTGAGAAGTGATAAGGTTGAGGAGAAGGGCGATGTTGTATAGTGACAGTTTCCGAAATATTTTGCAGGAAATTTAAATTTTCAGAATAACCAAAAATATTGAACTCCTTCGCCTTAACTTCACGCGGTATATTTAAAATGTCTAAACTATATATATGTGGGGAGAGAGCGCAAATGATATTCCAATTTTATCGACGGAGGAACATTTAAAATTGGTTAGTTAACGCATAATCTAAATAAATCACGACCCTGCTGTCTTAGTTATTTCAAACACTTCTAGTAAAGAGATAGTTGTTTTACACACTTCTAGTAAAGCTATATTACAATGATCGATATTTTAAAATGGATTTATAGATCACATCTGAAATGACTACACACATGCACGCGCGCACAAAATCTGTTATTCCCAATTGTTTTATATACATATATATATATACAAAACAAGGGCCACATGGGGTGAGACGGTTGGTTGTTTGGTGTGGTGTCTATGTAAACATGGTTAGAAGCAGGCGATTTGAGAAACTGGACGAAAACAATTATCTAAAAAAAGCCGTCCCCATAAACTTGTTTGAATATCTCTAGCAATCATAGATGGATATTTATCTTTTAAGGATCATATCATTCGAGACAGATAGAAACAAAGTATTTTTTTAAATAATGCATTTCATTTAAGTTTGAAAACCGGACAATAAAAAAAAATCGATTTTCTGTTGTATTAATGCAATAAATAACAACTATCACTCAGTAATTAAAACTGACTGACTTAATCATATTTGAAACAATAAACAAGTGGAGTGTTCGTTTTGGATATTTGTATGGCAAAGGGTTGTTGTTGTTTAGTCCCAAGTCAGCTCTGATCAAGCAGACCTATTATCAAAGCATGCTAGCCATGACTATCCCATCTTATTTTCAGATAATATATCCAGGACCATACTATCCATTATACCCTTCCTTTTTTAAGACGGTAGGGTGTTGTTTGAGGGAAATTTGGCTGTTATTTCTAGTAAGTCAAGCGACCAGGTAGAGGATACCGCGTTGTTTTTTCTCTTAGGTACAAGGCCAAATTTGACAATTACCAAGACAGGGACAGGACATAGTTGAGTGACTCAACTCAGTGTATTATAGGTACTAATAGAACATGGGCTAACGAAAGGCTAAGTCGACACCGGCATTATTTTATTTTTAAGTTCATGCAGGTTTGACCTTGTATTTTATTCCTCGGTGATCGATAAACTTGATACCAGTAATATACTGTCTCCGAATCAATCAACTAAAGCAGGGTTGAAATGGCTAAGTAGATAAAGTATTGGACAAGAGGCTAATAAGTAAGGAGTTCTAGGTGTTTCGTTGCGTAATTAAGCAAAACAATCGTACAGATTTTTCGACACAGATATCGGGGACGATCTATTATGAAATCAGAGATATGTTCTGGCCGTTATGAGTACCACGAAGTTAGATCTGTCTTTAAATATTAAAACTATTTTATAAATATTTATATAGTTATAAAAAGTTAGAAAATTGTCTAAACATAACAGATTAAAAGTGTTACAAGAATCAATTGTAGACTAGTGTAAATTAAAAGTTGAGTATTTTTTTTTTTTTTCTACTCGAACCATTAAGCCGGAGCTTATACCGATTCTAGGAAGCGTCACCGTATTTTTACGGTGACTACTCATTTTCAGCTGAGTGGACTGGAGCCACGTGAAGTGAAGTGTATTGCTCAGGGACACAACGCGACGCCCGGTCTGGGAATCGAACCCACGACCTTACGATCGTCAGTCCAACACCCTAACCACTAGGCCACGTAGAAAATAACTTGACCTAAAATGAAACTGCATAGTACAGACGATGTGAACACCTGCGTAAGCAAATTCAAGAACTCGCTCCACACCGACCACGTTCAAAGATATTCTAGTCACACAGCGAGGAACTTCTCGAGGAAAACTGAATTCAGAAACAACGAGGGGAGGATCCAAAATAAATAGTTGTCAAATATCACTTTTAAAATATGTGGGATGAACTTACCGACAGTTTTTCACAACACAACCGATCGTAGCTCCATTTCGACGGCAGAATGTACATTTAAGACGTAAACCTCTGGATTTTTCTTTCCAGATATCTACCGGTAGAAAACCGAAGATCCCGTCTTCTTCTGTTTTACCTTTTTGTGAAAGCCCACTGGAAAAAAGCATACAGAAATAATGGACTGTCATCCTGCACTTTTGCACTTTACGCCCGAAAATTTCTTCGTTGTCATCAGTTGTTTCACAAAACAAACACATATCAGAATATTGAAATGCCTCATCTTGACTCTTTTTCTTTTTACCCTTTCGGTTTGGACGTCCAGGTGATGTCATGTTGAACGATAATGACTATACTTCTGTCCAACTTCCCGCCATCTACGATCTCACACATTTATGACGTCACAACAAATCCCTCACAACGAGGTTTTAGTAATAGTTTACAAAAATAGAAACTGGAGCGGCATGTTTCAGCAAAAGATTCTAAATTAAAGCATATTGTTCGTAATATTTATGAATATTGTTAGAAATTTAAAACGACAACTTGTCAAACCTTATTATATTAAGCAGTTATCATATAATCAAACTTTGTATAGATAACTTTTGCGACATTACTCTACTTTCGTTTTTCGTATTCTAATATTTGGTAATTTCTGACGATCTTGTATGATATATGTATAATTCCAATTATCTTTAGACTTATCGGTAATGCCTAAACTTAAATGTTTAAATAACTTGTCAAAGTTGTAGTATATTTTAACAGTTTATATATCACTAAGTCAATTTATAGCTACAGAGAGACTTTTTCCGACAAAATAAAATGTCTTAGAAAATGAAAATGTCAATTAGATATCCAACTTTTTAATAGTTATTTCTGTTATTCGTCCTCAGATAATTTACTTACTGATCAAGCAATTAAATAATAATAATAATAATAATAATAATAAAATAACTTAATTTATTTCGGTGTATTTACAACAACTTGTCTCGATTCGTTTGTATAGATAGATACATTCATGAGAAACTACTTCTTAGCACTGCCCAACTTCTACCGTCTGCTAATTTTGTTTCTCTCCCTCTCTCTTTCTCATTCTCTCTACTTCTCTCTCGCGCGCGCAATTTTCATATTTTTTAGCCAAATATAATATTCTTAATAAATCAAAATTTTAAAGGTTGGAATCCATTCACCATCGAAAAACTGGGTGCCCAAGAGCAAAATATATGTTGTCGATCATAGGTTTGAGTAATCAAACTAATTACTGTTACAACAGTGCAAAATGTGACCAAGGACATTATTTAGTATTTATCAACGACATCGCCTAGTAGCATATCCTTATTACAATATAGAAGATCAGGCGTTAAACATTGCACTTAATATTTCAAGGTCAGGTCTAATTTAATATTTGTATAAGTAGGGGGGCGGTGGATTGGCGAAATAGATATAGTGCCGAACACAATGCATTGTGGTATTTACTTAAGTCGTTCTGAGTTCAAATCCCGCTGGATTAGAGTTTGCTTTTCATCGATAAACTGAGATCGATCTTAATCGACAGTAGCATCCCCTACAATTTCAGACCTTGTACCTATGTTAGAAATCAATATTTGTATGGATACAACGGAGAACTGTATATGACTGAGTTGATAGGATGGCAGACTACTGACTAAAAGATTTTCAGTTCGGATGCCATCAACGACACTGTATGGTATCCATGACCAAGACACTTAAATAACTCAGTCTACCTAGCATAAAATAGGTACCGTCCGGTGGTTCAGCTCATCGATGTAAGCAGCGGAGGTATAACTGATTAGTGTTTCATTGACTTACAGAGTTAGGTTCAAACATTCACGTATTCGTGGTTTGGAGAAATATGAGCTCAAATTGGGGGAAAAATTTGCTTCCGAGTTAATGAAAAAATACCAGTTAAGTACTGGAGTCAATATAATCAACTATACCGTCCTCAACATTTTGTGGCCTTGTGCTTATGTTAAAAAATATTATTATTATTATTTAGAGAAGGTAGGGTGACATCCATGGCCTTTGCAAACCCTCCTAGACTAGTGAAGTCGATGCAGTTGATGTTAACCTTGAACTTCTGTAGACAAAGAGGACGTTCCAAAAGGTTGCAGTTATGGACATATTGAAGGAAATATTGAACGACGTGTTTAGTGCGCGGTTTGAGTGGACTGAGACAGCAGGAATGACAAAAGGAAAAAGAAAGACGGGTGTATTAGGTAGACTTGGACGGAGGTGGTTTACAGTTTGCTAGTTCAGAAGAGCAGAGCTGTTAAAGTAGTGATAGAAGAGAGAAAGAGTAGAAACAGCACGTTTGTGGATCAGTGCAGAAGAATGAATCTTTACCAATCATCCAGATATCCGGGGGGGGGGGGCTAGGAAATTCGTGTATATATTAGCAGCACTGTCTCAGATATGTGAATCACTCTTAAATTTTGTAAAGAGTCAACAACTGATCATAGCTGAAGCGTTTCTGGTCCCGAATATGGGGCCTTTCTTTTTATAATTTAGTCAGGGGTGGCGTGGGTGAAAGGCAGTGCCCATTACTTTTTCATGTTCCCCAGGACAAGTAAGATTTTTTGCGGTTGATGTTCAGTTTGAACATCATCTGTACGTCGATGTCTGCAGTGGAAATGTGGACGGGATAGGAATTACAGGGGTTATTGTTCTGGAGAGGAAGAAGTTGGTGCGACATTGGGAAGGTGAGACACAGTATGGAATAACAGAAGGAGAGATAGGTGTGTTGAGTGTGCCTGTGGGGAGAGGGTATGCAGCTAGCTAGATCAGAAGAGCAGAGACCGTTGTATTAGCGCTGGAATATACAGAGAGAGAAGAAGAAAAAACTGCGTTTGAGAGCTTGTAGTTGAAAAGTGTTGGGGTGTGAATCATTCCAATAGGATATTTTTATGTGGTCTCTGATGTTTGTATGTGTAGCAGCATATATATGAGCAGTGCTTTAATGTGTGTCTTACTTGATTTTTGTAAAAGGTCAGCAAGTGATTAGAGATGAAGTATTTTCTGGTCCTAGAAAGGAATGTTAGGCTTTGTGATGCAGTTTTGGCAATTTTTATATATGTAGGATTGCCATGAGGAATCATCGGAGATTTTTGCAGTTTAGTTAAGAGGTTATTGTACCAGGCTCTTCGAAGTCTGTCAAGGCCATTATCATTACATGAGCCGAAGTTCTCAAGAATGAAAGAGACCACAGGTACGTGACATAGGAGAGCAAATATCGTAGTGTTAGACAATGAGAAGGTAAAGGGACTCAGAGTGATGAAGGAAGGGATCATTTAGAACTGTTTCTGTGACCCTTGAGATGTGAAGGCGATAGAACAATAGCTGACAGGGTCAGAAAAGGTTACTCTTCTTAGGGATGGCACACATTGATATGTGTTTTCATAAATTAGGGTAAATCCCTATAAAGAAAGAAAGCGTGAAATGTTGGGGGAAGACAGTACTTCTGAGTGCAATTGGGTTGTGTTGCTGTAATTGGAAACATTTTGACATTGGGCAAGGTTGGTGGTGGTGAGACAAGTATATGGGAGAAAGATTTTACAGGTTGTGCAATAGACGAAGTAATCCTTCGTTTTCCTGAAGGTCGTCTTGCAGACCGTACAGTGGTGAGTAAACACTTTCCATTTGGTGATGGTGAGTGACTTCCTCCAGGTGTTGTAAGCAGTGGTTCTTCGCCTGTATAGCTGCAACGCAGATGTGGAGTAAACTATTTGGTTTTGGAGTTGTCAACTTTGGTTGTGTGAGGGATATACCTACGAGGATTGTATTGGTTATCTGCTTAGCTGATCAGATGGGTCAGAGGTGAAGCACATTTGCTTCTAAGAGTAATCAACGTAGAACTGTTGAAGCTCCGACCAGTTAGCTGACTTCAATTACTAAAAGGATTCGTGTGACAGGAGATGCTCAACGGTAGGATGATGTGAGAGGGGGAAGAAACGGTAATGGCAAGTTTAGAAGCGAGAAAGAGATGAAGAGTATTTGAAGTGTCGGTATGTCGGTCAGGGATACGGGTAGCTGAGACAGTTTAGGATGGTAAACGATTCTATCTCTAAACTAACAGTGTCGGTAGGGGAGGAGCACGAGAGCCAAGTTCTGTGCATTGAAATCACTGAGGATGATAACTTCAGAAAGAGGCGAGTTGAGATAGATGTTCTCAATGAAAGACAAAAAATAGTCAAACAACTGCTGGTAGTAAGACGAGTTCGGGGAATGATAAAGAGTGAATAAAGAATGATAAAGAGTGAATAAATGAATAAAGAGTGAATTTGATTTGGAATAACTGGAAGTATTTGTTAAATTGCAGATGAGAGAAGTGATTGCTAGAGAGAGTGGATTCTACTGTTAGAGAACTCACTATCTTTCGGAAGGATGCTGGAATATAGAATGTAGCCTGAACAACAGAGATTGGGTTGATATATAAGATGAGATATCTGTGCTTCAGAAACACTTATGCTAATCTCTGAAGACGCAAACAAATCTTTTATTGGGTATTACATGATTTTAAACCAACATATCAACCAAATAAGTCCATCTAAGTATTATAAGAATTGTTCACTTTGCGGCACCTTGGGCAAGTGTCTTCTATCATAGCCTCGGGTTGACCAAAGCCTTGTGAGTGAAATTTAGTAGAAACTGTGCGAAAGCTTATCTGATCTCTCTCTCTCTCTCTCTCTCTCTCTCTCTCTCTCTCTCTCTCTCT
>JAOPJM010001463.1:25138846-25149653 GCA_027124095.1 Muusoctopus leioderma | reverse complement strand
GCCGCCGACCCGTCTGGGAGAGTGGTGACTCCAATGAGAAATCGATGCGGGCCGAAATCACCCGTCCAACCCATGCCTGCATGGAAAACGGACGTAAAACGATGATAATGATGATATCACCATCATCATCATCATCATCCTTTTATGATCGCTTTCCATGCTGGCATGGTTTGGACAGGTGATTTCGGCCCGAGTTGATTCATGATTGGAGTCACCACTCTCCTAGATAGTTTGGCAGCCCACGTCTTGCTCATATGTTTTATTTGGCTTGATTTCTATGGCTGGATACCCTTCCTATCACCAACCACTTTATAGAGTGTACTGGGTGCATTTTATTGTGGAACCAACACTAGAGAGGTTGTCATGCCTATGACATGACTAAAGAGCCCTCTCTACTCTATGTACATATATATATGTGTGTGTGTGTGGGTGTGTGTGCATGTTTGCGTTTGTCTCCACAAAGTCTTCATTGTTGGAACTGCTTGGGTACCAGTGCTCATTTGTTTACATCTTATGTAAAACAATAAGCCGGTAGATTAGTGTCTTAGCAGTTAAAGGTCCATGGAAAAACTACCTTACTTACAAAAGTATGTAAGTGTTGGCGACAGGAAGGGCATCCAGCTGTAGAATACTGTTCCAAAAACAAAAATTCATCCAACCCATACCAGTATGGCAAAACGGATGTGATAATGATAGTGATGATGATGATGATGATGTAAATTTTGATATTTGCATATTATTCTTGCACTAGGCACTTTAGTTCATGAACTTTCAACTATGCAAATTGAAACAAGTAGAGTAATGATGGTTTCTCCACCTTTTTCAACAATGAGTGTTTCATTATTCGATCAACGGAACAGCCTACTCATTGAATAATATGTAAGTGGCTGAGCATTCCATAGACACATGTACCCGTAACATAATCCTCAGGCAGAATCGGTATGACACACTGTGACAAAGCTGGACTTTTGAATTACAGGTACAATCCACCCAATGGGCTGCCGCACAGTTTCCATCTACCCAAATTCACTCACAAGACTTGGGTTGACCTGAGGCTATGGTAAAGACACATGCAGGGATCGAACCTGGCACTTCATGATTGCAAAGTGAGCTTCTTAACCATTTGGCCATGCTGCATCCACAGTATATAATGTCTGTAAATGGACTTTTAACTGCTCAGCAAATCAGAGATTTTGTCTAATTATCATATTTTTTTATTTACTGTATTCAGAAATGTTTTTATTTTTTATTTTTGTTTATCTGTTTCAGTTAGTGTCATGAACTTTCTGGAAACTCTTGCCAAAGAAGTTTCAAAACAGTTAGTATTCAGTTATTTACTCGAAAAATTATAGTGTTTTTATTTTTGTTATTTTTTAGTGTTCATACAATTATATAATGTTTTGTTTAATATATGCTCTTTCTGCAGACCTCTCAAACACATGCTATGTGGGAAAATGAATCTTAAATCAGTTATGCTATTCTTGTTGATGATGTTGATGATAACAAGAAGATTTTTCTGAATCTTTGAGAGTTATATAGTTACAATCCTCACTGTTACCATTTCTATAAGGTGACAATCCTGAATCTAAAATCTTTAGGACCAGATGTATTTGAGAATTTTGGAATTTATAGTGTCTGCTATAAATTGGACAAGTTGTCAGTATCTCAGCTACTCTGCTACTGTCATTAGTTTAGCAAGAAACAAAAAAATAACCATCAGTGTTGTTGTTGTTGTTTAGCCCCAGGCCAGCTCTGATTGAACAGATCTGTGATCAATGACATTCCAGCTATAATCATCCTGTCTTTTTTGTTTGTTTGTTTTTAGCCAGAGTGTCTCTAGTATCATATTATCTCATGTCCTTCCTTTTTTAAGATGGTTGGGTGTGATTTGAGGGAGATTTGGTTGCTATTTCTAGCAGGTCGAGTGACCAATTAGAAGCTCTGTTGTTGGCTCGGCCATCAGAGGGTTGACTGATCAGGAGTGAGTGAGGAAAGAAAGTAGCTGATTATAAATGTGTTGTACACATTTTTTTTTCAGTCTTCAAAAGTTCTGTGAGGTGTATGAGACGAGCTAACACTTGATATTTTAGGGGAATCTGTTGAATGTAGGAATGGACATTTTCAGACAGTAAATTAATGATACTGTTGTTTTATTTAAGGGCTGATGAAGATTACAGTGCTATACTAAAGTTGAAAATGCAATATTCTTCTAATCCTCAGTCAGTAAGTATTTTACCTTTATTGATAACATTTTTGGTGTAGGTGTCTTTAGTAATGCTGTACAGTACCTATAGTGAGGGGGTGAACTTGTAACCTGGTGTCAAGTAAGATGTGTCATACCTTCTCTAGATGAGGTAGTTGGCTCTGGTTGCCCATCTCAGCTTATTTACATGCTTGAATTAATGATCATAAGTAATGATGTTATGGAAGGCAATGGTAAGTTTCTGAATTGGGTATAGACAATTTTCTTTTTATTTACCAATAAAAATTGTTGTTGTTAAGTAGTTCCAGTCAGCTTTCTTAAGCAACACTGTGTCATGGAGAGAGCCAGTCAATTGTTTAGAAGTCACTCATTGGCCCAGCATCCTGAATATACAGATATAAGAAATCTAGTATGACGGTTTGGGTGAAGCTTCATCATTCATTCAGTGTTCTAACCATAGCCATCCATGGAGCATGCTGTCTTTAGACTTAGGACTTAAAATAGAAATCCCTGTTTTAAAAGGAGTAGGAAGTCTGTTGAGGGAGATTTAGTTGCTACATTGAGCAGGCTGGATGTCTATGTAGAAGTACTCTCTCTGACTCATACTATTAGAGATTGATGTCCTAAGCTGAAAACTCTTGACATCACTCTAAAATATTTCCATTTCATTATCATCACTACGACCAATCACTCTGCCTTTTATCCTCCATACATATCACCATTGATACCACACTGACCACTACTACACTCCTAAAATCGTCCATCATCTTTATTTTGCAGCATTTTTTTTTTTGTTAGGAAATAATTATACTCTTTTTACTCTTTTACACTTTTACTAGTTTTAGTTGTTGGACTGTGGCCATGCTGGGGCACCGCCTTGAAGTGTTTTTATTCGATCAAATCGACCCCAGTACTTGTTTTTAAGTCTGGTACTCATTCTATCAGTCTCTATTTGCTGAACTGCTAAGTTATGGGACATAAGCAAACAAGCACCAGTTTTTAAGTGGTGTTAAGACAGATATGGATAGTCACAAACACACACACGCGCGCACACACACACATATATATATATATACAACAGGCTTCTGCACAGTTTCCATCTACCAAATTCACTTCCAAGGCATTGGTCAACTTGAGGCTATAGTAGAAGACACTTGCCCAAGATGCCATGCATTGGGACCAAATCCTGAACTACATGGTTGGGAAATGAACTTCTTAACCACTGTCATGACTGTGCCTATGTATAATTTCATTAAATTATGTTTAATTTTATTAAACCTGTTTAGGGAATCATGAGCATTTTATTCTATTTCAGTGTACTGTGAAACCTTGGGACCCACCTTACTATACTGCACTGAGTAGGCAAGACAGGTGATAAATCATGTTTATATTATTTACTGTTTCTTTGATGCATAACAATAATTTATTCTAGCTGGCTTTGAAACCAAGCTAATTCTATTCAAAAGGAGATTTGTTTATCTGATGACCAAAGTAGTATAGTAGGATAAATAACTTTGAACTTATTTATTCTATATTTTGTCAGAGTAAACCATGTTTTTCACTAAAATGCTTTTTCATTGTATTTTTTCTGAATTTCTGATTAACTATTAGAAATTAATTTGTTCATCAATATTTTCTTAAAATTCCATGCTCTGTCTCTCTACTTTATGTGCTTTGTTTTTGCTGTATTTGTTTTGTAAAGTTTTGTTAGACTTTCTTGTCTATATTAACTAAAGTAGGATGTCTGAGATACCATTTCCAGTGATGCAACAATTGGTTGTTCTAGAAATGGTTTTCTTTCAATCACTTTCACTCAATGCGCTGTCATAACAATAATGAGGTGTAGCACACTGTCACATTAGTTAATCTAGGAGGGCTTTTTAAACTTGGTGTGACTCTAAATATATCATATTCCCCCCCCACCCTCTCTAAAAAACAAACAAACAAAACAAAAAAAGAAACAACCAAATTTTAGAAAAACTTTACTCAAATGATTAAGCAGATTAGTTTTTGCATTACATTGACCAAGTGAATAATAATTAAATATTTCATATGAAGCCCCTTCAAAATAGCCATAGGGGTTGGTAATTTTCTTTTTTGTCCATACATTATTTATGTAGTATATTGTATTTGTCATATAGCTCTCAAAAAATAACCTCTTT
Organism: Muusoctopus leioderma; assembly: GCA_027124095.1. NCBI lineage: Eukaryota > Metazoa > Mollusca > Cephalopoda > Octopoda > Octopodidae > Muusoctopus > Muusoctopus leioderma. The sequence continues at coordinate 25,145,288 of JAOPJM010001463.1, read as the reverse complement.
CTCTTCAGTAGTATAGTAGGATAAACAACTGAGATTTATTTCTATCATTATTGCAGGTGTAATGTAAATAACTCTGAACTCTTTGCTTACTTCTCTCTGGGATGCTGTATGGAAGGACTTAATAATTTATTCAAATGTTTATATGATGTCCATCTTCAGCCTGTGGAAGTGGAACATGGAGAGGTGTGGTCATATGATGTTTGTAAGTTAGTAAGTATGCATATTTTCTAGTTTATAATACTGAAACAGTCTTTTAGTAATTTTTACAGCATTACTTAGCAGCTAATTTCTGATCCATGAAGAGCAATTATCTTTAATGTAGAGAATGTTAGGGACATTATTTTAATTAAATTATTTTGTTTATGAAAATTTGTGTGAAGCATTGTGAAATTGGAATAAAATCAGAAAGCCTTTACAAGGGGATTTTTTTGAAATATAATAAATGACATGTATTTATTTCACATTTAAAATTTTGAATAAAATGCTAATTTTCAAAAAGAATGTTTCTAAAGTTAGATATTAATTATTATTTTTTTTTTTTTTTTTCAAATAATATTATTTTAGCAGTAGGACAAAATGATAGGAAGGCAATTGAGTAAAATTCACTCATCACTGTGGATTAGCTTATTTGTGGTTATAAGTAGACACATTTCTAATAATTTTAGGTTGAAAAATTCATGTTGTCATTGCTGTCGTCACCCTCTACCTCCTCTACCTCCTCCCTCCTCTCTCACTCTCTCCCCAATTTTATTTTATCATGGCTTTCACAGATCTACAGTATAGTTGTTGTTGAGCTTTAGGTCTGATCTGACTGAGCAGACCTATCATCAAAGGAGTTCTGGTCATGACCATCCTGTCCTTCCCTTGGATATTCCGGTATTTAGGACTACATTATACTGGAGGCACTCAACCTACTAGAAACAGGAGCTAAATCTCCCTCAAAGTACCCTTACTATCTCAAAAAGGGACGGACACATTGGACAATGTAGTCTTAAATACCAGAATATCCAAGGGAAGGACATTTTTGAGATAGTAAGGGTACTTTGAAGTAGATTTAGCTCCTATTTCTAGTAGGTTGAGTGCCTCCAGTATAGTGTTTCTTCATGCTACTTGACCCTGTATCATTTCGTTTGTCAGACTAATGTTCTTAGGTGTAATTTAATTGCACCCTAAATCATATTTGGTCCATTTCTACCATGGATACCTTACACTACCATCTACCATTATATTGCACCTAGCTTGTTGCATCGGTTGATACATACCAGTGTGAACACGTTCATCTCTACTATATACATTAGTTAATGTCTTTGATGCCCACTCACTTCCTGAAATCACTTGCATTTATGCATTCAATCTTTCTTGTAAATTAACATTGTACATCCAATGGAATATTCTCAACTTATCACTTTGAATTCTTAGCATCAACTTTGTATCATTGCCATGTAGTTTCACACTTCTTACACATTCCTCAAAGGATTACTTTTTATATGGACAGAGAAACATCAGAATAATATTGCAAAAGAATGGTTATGAGAGTTGAGGAGTTCTCAGACCTAACACAACCTCTACCCTTCTCAGAACCAGGCAGTATTTTTAAACATTTTTCTCGATTATTTAATGGATATGGCTTGGGTTTTAAACTCAGATGCTCTACCGATTGCCAGTCACTGTGGGAATGTGCACTGATTGTGTTAATTGTGGCATTAGCAGTAGAGAAATTTTGTGTTCAGACTTAGAACCTTCTTCACTCCTTGGTATTTAGAGCAGCTGCTCTTCTAGATAGATTATCTTCACCACAACTTGGATAGTTCACATTCATCCTGTAATGGAGGTAATAGAGGGAGGAGAAAGGAAGAGAAGAGAAGGGGGAGAGTAAAGCAGAAATAGGGTGTTACAGGATGGCAAAAAAAGTGAAAGAGAAGAAAGTAGCCATATCAAAAGTTAGGAAGTGTTGGGCATTTTTTTTTTAAAGGCTTAGTCTGGAAGGAAGGCAGTGCCCGTTACCCCTTTTTTTTCAGGGCCTCTGAGACTGGTGAGAGGGAGGGAGATCTGGCCTGAATGCTTGCAACAGAGTGGACTCTGCTAAAGGCACTCAAGGACCAGGTGTTGGTGTTAAACCGGCCGATGGATTAAGTCTACCACCCAAGTAGACCATGGCGGGATTTGAGCTCAGAATGCAAAGAGCCAGAATAAATACCATGAGGCATCTCGTCCAACGCTCTAATGATTCTACCCATCCACCACCCTAGACTTGTACCTTATTTATTTACCCCGAAAGGATGAATGGCAAAGTTGACCTCAGCGGGATTTGAATTCAAGGTATGAGATTATAGTTACACTAGCTTCTCTGAACTTCAGAGTTTTTAGAAGTTTTCATCAAATATTTTTATTTATTCTCTCTCTGTTAAAAAAAAAAACAAAAAAACAAATGGGGAAACAATTGTTGAGAGTCCTACTACCTTGTAGCCATTCATTCATATCTGTTTTCTAATCCATATTCCATTTCTCCTAGGCTGTGGTTCATGGAACAGAAGGTGTGTTAGGTTATATCTACTGTGATTTCTATGAAAGGATGGGAAAGCCGATTCAGGTAAGTTCTGATGTCTTTGGGAAAAATTTGAACATCAAAACTTGGTCTTTTTCCTTTTATCTATAAATCTGCAGCTTCAGCTTCATGTCTATGTGAGAAATATGTATATTTAAATCTAAGAATGGTGGTGGCGGCGGCGGCGGCGAAATGGTTTTCTTTCAATCACTAATTTCCGATAACTATAAGGCTTTGTATATGTTAGGGTCTCACATATGTAATATAGTGAGTTGAAAAAACTTTGATAAACTGAGGTTATCCATGCAATTAGGAGACTAAATCTCTCTGTAGGTGTGTTTAAAATCTTAAAACAAGCAAGGGAGATAACTCCAATAAGTTCGGCAAGCTGAAAATTTCGGAAAATAATGACGATGCAAATGGAAGTGGATCATGTCTTTAATGTCGCTCCCAACTGCTTCATCTTCATTTTCCGAAAATTTTGGTTAGCTGATCTTAATATGTTATCTTCCTTGCTTGTTGTTTTTAGATTTTAAACACCCTACAGAGAGTTTTTGTCTAATTCCATGGATAATCAAAGTTTTTCAACTCTATATTATATATGTCAGATGCTAATGTTTATGTATTTAGTATATGGAAGGCTACTCTGAGACACATTCCTGCAGCCAAATTGTTGATATTTATAAGGGTTTATTATCATCATCATTTCACATCCGCTTTCCATGCTGACATGGGTTGGATGGTTGAATTCGGCTGCAATGATTCTAATTGGAGTCACCACTGCCCTAGGCAGGTCGGGGCGACCACACTTCAATTTTATGTTTCATTTCGCTTGGTTGCTACGGCTGGATGCCCTTCCTATCACCAACCACTTTACAGAGTATACTGGGTGTATTTTATCGTGGCACCAACACTAGAGAGGTTGTTATGCCAAAGACATGACTAAAAGGCCCTCTCCACCCTATGTTGTCTCAAATCAATCGCCAAAACACTTTATAGAGTACACTGGGTGCATTTATCGTGGCGCCAGCGCTAGAGAGGGTACCTAGTCTCTTGCAGGCTAAAGAGTCCTCTCTACTCTACAAAGTATCTGTAAGAAAATCATTATTATTATTAGGAGATTGTTTTTACAGCTGGGTACCACCCCTACTGCTAACTATTCACCCATGAGGTAGGAGTGGAGCCTGTTCAGTTAAGAACAAACAACTAGGTGCCTTGTTTAAGGATACAACACAATGACAGTCGTAATACCTGAACTTATGACCATGTGGGGCAGTGTAACACTTTAACCTCACAGCTGCTGTGCTTCTTTTTGGACAAAAATGTATTTTATTCTTTTTGATTAGTAAAAAAAAGAAATCAAATATTACCAATAATGAGCCTCTACATGGTCCCTTGAACTGCTAGAAATAGCAACCAAATCTCCATTAAATCACAACCTGCTGTCTTAAAAGGGGAAGGACATATTGGATAATGTGGTCCTGGATGCACTGTGTCTGAATGAAAGATTGGATGGTCACAGCTGGAACGTCTTTGTTCATGGGTCTGACCTGGGTCCAACAACAACAACAACGGGTATATCTTTCATACAGAATTACTTAATCTCTAAAAAACTCTTCCTTATCATCATCATCATTTTATGTCCACGTTCCATGCTAGCATGGGTTGGAAAAGTCTTCACGATCTGAGTCAGTTTTTATTAGACATGTTGGAGGACCACATTTCACTCATATATTCCATGTTTGGCATGGCTTCTATGGCTGGATGCCCTCCCTAACACTAACCACTTTACAAAGTGAACTGGGTGCATTTTATCGTGGCACCAGCACTAGATACATTGTGATATCCTCAATAAGACTAAAGAGTCCTCTCTACTCTACGTTGTCTCCATTCATTTGCCAACCACTTTACAGAGTGTACTGGATGTATTTTATCATGGCACCAGCACTAGAGAGGTTGCTTTGTACCCTGTTTTGCTAATAAATGTACAATCTTGTATATTTACTCAGTGATTCTTCCATCACTGCTTTGGCAAGTACAGTGAAGTCTATGCTTTGCTGAAGATGCCAGAATAAAACTGAAACATGTCTGGGTGGGTTTGTGTCTCATACTTTCTGAAAAAATGAAAATTATATTAATTATTGACTAATATAGTTTTTTTCCTTACAGCATATTTATTTCTATTATCAATTTCATGCATTAAATATATTAACACTGACTTATCTATTGTTCAGTATAGTTAGTGGTGGTTGTAGAAGTATTGGTGTCTGTTTTCATCACTTAAAAATCAATAGTGTTTTGACAGAACACTTTTATTTTACTTTCTCTTTCTCTCCCCTTCTGTTTCTATGTGTCTCCATCTACCTGCCTTGCCTCTTTCAACAACTACCTGTTGTCTTGCTACTGATAGATCCTTGCTTAACAGAGTTGGATAGAATAGCTAGCGATATTCATTCTTTCTCAATGCACTCTGAGTTGAATTCCTATCAAGGTCAATTTTGTGTTTCATCCTATCGGGATAGATAAATAAAGTACCAGTTTTGGGCAGTGGACTGGCAGAATTGTTAGAGCATTGGATGGGATACCTTGCGGTATTTGTTTTGGCTCTTTGCATTCTGAGTTCTGAGTCCTGCTGTGGACTACTTGGTTGATAGACTTAATCTGTTGCCCACTTTAACACCACCACCTGGCCCTTGGGTGCCTTTAGCAGAATTCACTCAGTTGCAAGCATTTGGGCCAGGTATCCGGTCTGAGGATACCTTCCTCTCTCCCTCCTACCAGTCTTGAAGGCTCTAAAAAAGGGGTGATGGGTAATGCCTTCCCTCCTGACTAACTGATAAATATATATATATATATGTGTTAACATTAATGTATTTTGTTCTCATGAGTTACTGCCCCTAGACCTTGCACATTATATAAAATGAAAGAGGGCGTTTTATATAATGTATTTTGTTCTTTTTTCATTGAGTCCGCTTTTCTTCTGACATGCAGTATATGTGACCCAACCAACAGAGACATCGTTGTTGGAGCAGGATGAGGAGGCTGGGTGTCTGGGCATGGGCCAGTATCTCATTGTTGGTGACTCAATCAGTCCACTTGATACCAAGGATTCGTCTCAGTCTGCGAAGGTGGAAGGCATCGAGATGCTACTCTTGTCTGGAGCAGTGGCTCCAGACCTCACTGCCGTAAAGCAGTGTGCTGAAAACCCAAGCTCTGTACACTGCAACCTTGGTGTGCGTCGTTAGCTTGCTGTTCTCCCATATCTTTGTCAGCCTGGCTCATATTGAAGATGCTTTTCTGATGCGTTTATCTCAGACTCTAGAGAGAGATTGTTTGTGATTGTGGAGCCAAGGTATGTGAACTCATGGACTACCTCCAGCTCGCAATTGTTGATGGTGATAGCAGGAGGCTGCTCAAAACCTTGGCTCAACATTTAGGTCTTCTTCAGACTGATGGTCAAACTGAAGTCCTTGTAGGCCTTTGAGAAGTTATCCATAAGGTTTCAAAGTTGCTCCTGGAGTGTGTTGCCAGTGCCGTGTCATCTGCATACAACATGTCCCTGATGAGAACTTTGCATACCTTGGATTTTGCCTTGAGTCAAGACAGACTGAGCAGTTTCCCGTCTGATCGTGTGTGAAGGTAGACACCATCAATTGATGGTTCCAAAGGCGTGTTTCACCATGATAGTGAAGAAGATGCCAGACAGGGTGAGGGCAAACACACAGCCCTGTTTCACACCACTGCGGATGTTGAAAACTTTCGAGGAAGAGCCGTCAAACTGAACAACACCTTTCATATCTGTGTGGAATGACTGAACTATCTTAACCCTTTAGCATTCACATTACTCCGTCAAATGTCATGCTTATCTATTTACATTATTTTGAGTTAATCATACTC
>JAOPJM010001463.1:25105063-25118642 GCA_027124095.1 Muusoctopus leioderma | reverse complement strand
TGTATGTATGTATGTATGTATGTATGTATGTATGTATGTATGTATGTATGTATGTATGTATGTATGTATGATGTATGATGTATGTAAGTAAGTAAGTGTGTGTGTGTATGTGTATGTGTGTGTGTGTGTGTGTGTGTGTGTGTGTGTATATGGTGTAGTGTGTGTATGTGTGTGTGTATAAGGTGTAGTGTGTATGTATAAGGTCTAGTATATGTATGTGTGTGTATATGGTGTAGTATGTGTGTGTGTATAAGGTGTAGTGTGTGTGAGTATAAGGTGTAGTATGTGTGTGTGTGTTTGGTGCCTGTGTCTACGTTGTGTGTGTGTGTGTTTGGTGCCTGTGTCTACGTTGTGTGTGTGTGTGTATGATGTAGTATGTATATGAGTGTATATACTGTATGTACGTTTGTGTGTATCTATATATACTGTATGTACGTTTGTGTGTGTATGGTGTATGCGTATAGTATGTACATTTGTGTGTATGTGAATATATAGTGTGTGTGTGTGTATGGTGTAGTGGGTACATGTATATGCGTATATAAGATGTAGCATGTATGTGTGTGTGTTCTAATATTATCATGTACAGACCAGTAGACACAGGAAACTATATAAAGGATAGTCAGTAGAACTGATAGACTTTGTGGTGTTGTTGGTATGAATCACACTGGAAGTAGACATCATCATCATCGTCATGTCCGTTTGTCCATGCTTCCATAGGTTAGCTGTGTCTTCACCAGCACACACCATCTCACCACTTACTGCAGTTATTTCTAATCTCTTTCCTGAGGTTCATCCTCTCAAGATCAGCCTTCACTACTTCTCCCATGTCTCTCTATATATATATATTTATATATACTCTTTTACTTGTTTCAGTCGTTTGTCTGCAGCCATGATGGGGCACCACCTCGGAGGTCGATCAGATCGACTCCAGTACTTATTCTATCGGTAAACAAACCGATACGGAGACAAACACAAACACACATATATATATATATATATATATATACATACGACGGGATTCTACAGTTTCCGTCTACTAAATTCACTCAAGGCATTGGTCGGCCCGAGGCTATAGTAGAAGACACTTACCCAAGGTGCCACACAGTGGGACTGAACCCGAAACCATGCAGTTGCGAAGCAAACTCCTTAACCACACAGCCCATCATGTAATGATGGGGGAACAATGGAAAAGAGAGTGGAACTAAATCCTATTGGTTTCTTCTAGTCCACTACCTCCTGATTTTAAGTTGTGAAGGTCAAAAACTATAAATACCAGTAATATACTGAGTTATGTCAACTGACATAGTAAAAAAAAAAGACTTAAAGACATAAAATAGCTGAGAAAACAGAAAAACAAATAAAATAAACAATTTCTCATATTGGAACAAGGTCACAGATTTGTAGAGAAGGGCATATCTAATTGAACTTAAGATAAGTACCTTTCATATTTTGAGTTAACGACCTCAGGGGAATAAAATGGTGAAGTCAACTCCAGCAGGATTGGAATTCAGAATGTAAAAAGACAAAGTACATCACATGGTCCTGTCCTAAGTTTATTTTCCATTATAAATAGATTCTGGGCAAGAATCAGTATTTGACTTACAAAACTATATTTTATGACAAATTAAGACATAATTATTGCAGTTATTATTGGGTGGAGTAGCAGAATCGGTAGTGTTGGATTTTTTTAGCTTTTTACATTCTGAGTTCAAATCCCACCGAGGTCAACTTTACCTTTCATCCATCCAGGGTCGATAAAATACCAGTCAAGTACTGGTTCCAAGGAAATCGACTTACCCCTCCCCACCAGATTTCTGGTGGTGTCGATGTAAAAAATTATTATTGTTATTGATCTGTTCCATTAAACTGAGAAAATATTAACTTCATAAGAATTGTTAAGAATCATAGAAATATACTCACTTAATTTCGTAATGCTTTACCAATTCACTGAATGCCAGAGTAACAATTGGCCATATAAACAAGATCACCCAGATGGCTGGATGGACATAGGACAACCACTCTCTACTGAAACCTTCATATATTCCAATGTCACAAAGAAAGAATATCACCTGGAAAACCAAGCTAAAAAGAAAACAGAAAAATAAATAATGATTTCTCACATTGGAACAAGGTCATAGATTCATAGGGAAAGGGTAGTAATTGATTGAATTAACCTCAGTGTATGCCAGGTACTTATAATAATCAGGGATGATATAGACATAGTTGGTGGGGGAAGAAAATTAAAGAGTTGTGAATTTCATGCCTTTCCTAATTTGCAACAACTATCAAGTTACATTTGGGAATTAAAATTTAGTTCACCAATAGTTCCTATCAGTGTTCACACTAATGAGACAATTAACTACATCAATCAAGATATTCAGTCTTTACTAAAACTGACTTTTAAACGAGGCAATGCGGGCTACACAATCGCTAGAAACAGCAGCCAAATCTCCCTTGAAACACACCCTACTATCTTAAAAAAAAAAGGAAAAACACAATGTAGTCCTAGATACCCCTAAAAACACAGGATTGTCATGACTGAAATGGTTTTTTGACCACAGGTCTGCCCAATCAGGGCTGATCTGGAGCTAAACAACAGATGGTTTTTAAAAGTTGGCAAGCTTGTATCCTTTATTAAGCAGTATGCTGAAAAGTATTATAAATTTAGTACAGAAAATAGATGGTACACATTGGACCTAAAGACTGTATATAAAGATTATTGGATAACAATATTAAGAAGCTGGTGCACTCTGACCAGCAGATATTGTAAATGACCACCAAACAACTGCTCCTTTATGATTGATATATCTGCAACTATATCTCATAATGAACTAGAAAGTTATTTAAAGTAGAGAAACTAAGAAACAGAAATATATAGGAGCATAGCATGGGGACTAAAAACAGAAATTATTTCAATAATAGATGTTGTAGCTTACATGTCAACAAGATTGGTATTATGCAAGCTAAAAGGAAAACATTGTGTTGGGTAGTAGCAAATTAAGGGAAGCATTCCAGCTGAAGCATTTTCTTGGATAGCTGTTTGATGCCATTGTTAAATCTATATATTCTACCCTGAAATGGAACTAGTATCCTGTGTTGCTCTTGATTAACTGCAGTTAAACTTTGATTGAGCAAACCTATGATTAAAGGTGTTTCAGCCATGACTATCCTGTCTATTTTTCAGACAATGTTTCTAGAACTACATTATCCAATTTGTCCATTTTTAAAATATGGCAGGGTTTGATTCTCAGGAGATTTGGCTGCTATTTCAAGCAGGTTGAATGACCCTGTAAAGGCTATCTTGTTGTTTAGCCCCATGATCAAAGATGTTCCAGCTGCGGCTACCCTGCATTTTTTGTATATCTATAACTTCATTGTCCTAAGTGTACTTCCTTTATCAAAACAGTAGGGTGTGGTTCAAAGGTGATCTGGTTGCTATTTTCTGGAGGTCGAGCACCTGCATAGAGGCTCCCTCATTAGCATTAGAAGGTCTCTTGTTGACTTGATTGCCGTTTTTCATAGCTAGGTGGCTTCAACTAAATGAAGTCCCTTTCCTACAACACAATGTCTGTGGCAGAGACTGACACTGAAAACTTTAAATCCAATTCTACATCCAGAATAAAATCTACATGATTGCTGCACATGAACAAAGTTTGGAAAGACATTTTAGATACATTAAATAGCACGGGGCATGGTTTTACCCATTGTGAAATGTATAAACAATCAAAAGTGCGGGATAATTAAAATAGATTTAAAACCAAGTTACCAAATTTTGACTAATGTAAAATTTTAAACACCTGCATAGCTTTAGTTCTCAACATGGACAGGAAGGAGGAATTAAATACTCAACTATCAGTTTTTTAATCTCGTGAAATGGAATAGTTAATAAATTTTGATAAAAAGAAAGAAAATATATATTTCATAATTTTTTGGATGTAGGTGAAACTTTTAAAATTGAGTATTAGATGCCTGTTTTTTCTTTTTTTAATTAATTTTTCGTATTTTAGAATAGAATCAAATTCAAAAATAATGTACAATAAAAAATCATTTTCTGAAAACTATATAGAAGAAAATGTATGGTGAACCAACTTAGGCGTTAGATTAAGTTTTGTCTAAATATAACCAGCATTTAAAATTTTTTTTTTTAAAGAATAAAATAGGTGCAAGAATGGCTTCATAACCACGTGGTCCTGGGTTCTCTCCCACTGCATGGCACCTTGGGCAAGTGTCTTCAACTATAGCCTCACAATGCCTTGTGAGTGGAATTGGTAGACAGAAACTGTATAGAAGCCTGATGTATGTATGTATGTATGTATATGTGTGTGCTTGTCATCGCTTATCAGTCGACCGGTAATGTTTGTTTACATCTCCATAAAACAAAATACCTGACTATTTCATAGTTCAGTGATATAATTCCCATACTTAAATCAGTATGGTTGGTGACAGGAAGGGCATTCAACTGTAAAATGCGGCCTCAAGAAATCTCCGTCCAACCCATGCTAGCATGGAAACACGGACGTAAACGATGATGAAAATAACTTTTAGGTCATTAGCCAAGATACATTTACTTCAGTCAACCAAGCTGAAAATAAGTTCTGCTGTTTCATAGACAAGAGGTTGGTGATAGACTGGGTATCCAACTATTAAAAATTCACATACTCAACAGTTTATATACAATAAACCTAATAAACAAAAGTATATCTTCATGCTAGCATGAAAACTGAATGTAAAACAAAAACTTTGAAAATATTTTATGTGGTTGGTCATGTGAAATAAAATGTAAAATATAAAAAGAAAGTTACGTACATTGTAATAACAATACTGGCCCATAGACTGTTGGTGTAAGGTGGCTCCTTCCAGACATGTTCTGACCGATGGACAAAACTTCCAGATATCAACACTTCAAGAGAGGCAACTGATTTGTCATTGTGCAATAAATCAATGTCTTACATCAATACTTGACAAATGGTCTTGGATACTGAGCTACTTAGATACAAGACTTCATGCAATCTTTCACTACTACTAATAGACACATATGATGATGATATTCACAGTTACTCAACTACACATTAAATATTTTGCTCAATGACACAGCACAGCACCAAGTAATACACTCATGGCCCAACAGTCAAAAGTCAAATACTCTATTCTTATAGCTGTTGCACCCTCTGAAATAATTTTTGGTTTGTTATAGAGTTAATTTTATAATGAAACTGGTATAACTGTTGTTTAGACCCTGGTCAGCCATGAGCCAGCAGATCTTTGATGAAAAGCATTCCAGCTTGACCATCCCATCTTTTTTTCCAGACAGTATTTAGGACTACATTATCCAATGTGTCCTTACTTTTTTAAGACAGTAGGGTGGGATTTGAGGAAGATTTGGATGTTATTTCTAGCTCAAAACAGGTAGAGTTGATTGAACTAATTGGGCCACGTAAATGAGAAGACAAAAGATTGAGATGAATGGTAATATATAATACTAGACTTGTCCAACCCATGCCAGTATGGTGAAACAAACATTTAAAATGTTGATAATAATGATATTACTGGCATTTAATTTATCAACCTCAAAAAGGAAAGGCAGTGTTGACTCAAGTAGGATTTGAACTGACCTCACATAATGATCTACATAATTTATAAAATGAGCAGAAAGCTTCAAATTTACAGGGGGAAGGAGGAAATCTCAACGAGGTTAGCAATGTAGTTGAAATAGTTCCAAAGGGAATCAACGTTGGCTCAAAGATTTGGTTTACTGAGAACAATGATTTGGTAATAATTTCTTAATTAGTCATAGAAGAGCCTTAGTGACATGAGAAATAATGAAATGGGAAACTTTAGCAAAATTCTTCTTATTAAGGAATCAACACTGAACTATTAATTCCATTCCTTGTGAGCTAATAAGGGCAAGAAAAAACAATACTGTGAATAAACCAGTATTGCAGCAACACTGATATGTATTACTGAACTTGTTCAGTTAAAATTTGTGAGACATGCAGAGCAATGAAGACAGCATACAGGTAGGATAGCTACTTATTGTAATGTTAATCTATCTAAAAAGGGTGTTCCACTATATAATCCACTCATGCTCAAAATGAACATGTTCACATCAGATGTTACCACATAATAACGGGCCTGCTATGTGAAGGTACGTGGTCTAGTGGTTAAGCTCACGATCATAGGGTTGTGGGTTTGATTCCCAGACTGGGTAGCATGTTGTGTCCTTGAGCAAGGCACTTTATTTCATGTTGCTCCAGTCTACTCAGCTGAAAATGAGTACTGGCGTCTTGTACTATCAGTCGTTTAACGCCACGGAAACCAGGATAAGCTCCGATCTAATGGGCCCATAGGCTCAAGAAGATCTGTTGCTGTTGTTTAGCCCTGATAGAGCAGACCTATGATCAAAGGCATTCCAGCTGTGACCATCCTGTATTTTTTTCCTACATGCAGGAAACCCAGTACCACATTATACAATGTATCCTTTTCTAAGTCGGTAGGGTGTGATTTGAGGGAGATTTGGCTGCTATTTCTAGCAAGTTGAGTGATCATGTAGAGGCTCCTTCATTGGCTTGCTAGAGGCAAGTGTTACAAAATGGTGCTGACTGTGGTTGAGCAAGGCTAACATGTCAAGTGGAAAAAGTTAATATTTTATATAATAACTTAAGGATGATATTGATACTAAACTTTGCTATAGTTGATTCAAATTTATCAGTAATATCTATATTTAGATTATATCAAAAATCTTTATAAATCAAACATCAGTTTAAGGTTTTATTAACTCACCAAAATAAAGCACCAGCTGAATTAAAACAATATTCTGAGCAGTTGTAAAACCTGCAGAGTTTTCTGCATACCAAGAACTCCAGAGTCCTGCACCCGCATCACCACTAAGAACAGACACAAAAAAAAAAAATAACAATTTAAAGAGAATATTCCCCATCAAATAGATCTTCCATGAAATTATATATATAATATATATATAATATATATATATATGTATATATTAAAAACACAAACAAAAATGAAATTTAGAACTTTTTCTGCTACGACTGTTTTACATTAGCATGGGTGGGGATTGTTTTGCAAATTTCAATATTTGCACTTTGTTAGAGCAAATGATTTTACAGCAAGATATCCTTCCTACTACTAACTGCTCATCAAGTAGACTGAGAAAAGCAGACTAAAGTTACATGTTTAAATGTACAACATGATTGCAGCAAAATTTGAAATCACAACAATGTGTCTGTCAAAACATTTTAACCCCACAGTCATTGTAATTTTGTTGGAAAAAAAGAAAACCTTATATTTTGTAACCAAAAAAATGCAACAAGTGTAAGTTGAGCCTCTTTGCTCATATATATATATTTGTAACCTCAAACAAAAGCCAAAGCATTAAAGCACGACTATAACTATATAATTTTTGTTATTTTGTGTCATATTTCTCAAATCATCCAAACAACAAGGCTTTGAGAATCTGGAATTGTTGTTTGAGAGACTAGAAAAAAAATTAATATTACTAATAATACTATTGAGCTAGATAGTAGGTTGCTGTTTAACTAAAGGTCAACCCTGGTCAAGCACACCTATGATCAAAGGCATTCGAGCCGTGATCACCCAGTCCTTCTAAGGGGTATATATAGGACTACACTATAGTATATGTCCTTCCTCATTTAAGATGGTAGGGTGTGATTTGAGGAAGATTTGAATACTATTTCTAACAGGTTAAGGGACCACATAGGCTCTCTCATTGACTCATAATCAGTAGGTTTGAATAAAGTGTGTAGTAACAGTAAGTTGAATAGTTATTTAATGTAAAGATTTTCTGTAATCACTTACCAAATATTGCTTTGGCAAGTGAATAATATTTTTTAATTTTTTATTTCATGCATGCTTGTCAACAATAGCATTGTTGGCTATTGAGCAGACCTATGATCAAAGGTGTTCTAGCCATTCATCAAATGCTCAATTACGGTTCCAGTGGTTTACCATGTGATAAATCATCATCAGCATCGTTTTTATGTCTGCTTTTCCATGCTGGCAAGGGTTGGAGGAGATTTTTTTGAGACAGTATTCTATGGCTGGATGCCCTTTCTGACACCAACCCTTATTTTTAAGTATGGTACTTATTCCACTGATTTTTCACTCATGTAACTGCTAAGCTGCAGGACATTGTTTATGTGGGACATAAACAAATGACACTGGTTTCTTAAGCAATGTCAACATGAAGACATACGTAGAGACAAACACGCACGCACGCACACGCACAACAGGCTTCCATACAGTTTCCTTCTACCCAATTTCACTCACAAGGTATTGGTCAGCCTCAGGCTGTAGTAAAGACACTTCTATACTTTACAAATATTTGTAAAGTATAGAAAGTTATTTGTAAAGTATAGAAAGACATGTAAAACAAATAGTGATAAAGAATACATATGTTGAAATGTTTAATAAATGATAATTGAAAACTTACTGTTTAGGGTTTAAATCAAAAGGATAACAAAGCCCTGATTGTTGGATGGTATCACAGATAAAGTAGAGGATCAAAGCAAAACTAATGAGTGCCACTGTTACAGGAGGGACAAATCTAAATATGAAGGACAGCATGAAGTGTAGCAGCATCTATAAGTAAACAATGACATAATTGGTAGAAATAGAGCTTGAAGAGTTCACTTTAAAGAAAACAAAATAAATAGAAAGTAAATGAGCCAACAAGGGAGCCTTTATGCAGTTGCTTAACCTGCTAGAAATTGCAGTAAAACTCCCCAAAATCACACTACCATCATAAAAAAATAAAGAAAGAACACATTGGATAATATAGTCTTAAATACACTGTCTGAAAATAAGATGGGATGGTCAGAGCTAGAATGCCTTTGATCATAGGCTTACTCAATCAGGGTTGACCTTGGGCTAAAGAACAATAGAATCTAAAACAACAGAAGACAATTTACAATAAACTACACTGAATTCTGCTGGTGTCCATCTCAACATTCCAATTTTCAATCTGGGGAGTTGGTGGGATTAAAGAATCCAACTCAGAATGAACAAATCACCCTTCATCCACTCATACCTACATCAGATAAACTCAAACACATTTGGCACTTTACCCCTGTCTAGGGCCCACATGCTTGACCACACAGCTCTTTCATTGCACACCCATATCTACACATACCCTATGGGCCAGCCTCACATTTGCAACCCTGCTTCTCAACAGGTGGGACCAGGATCTGGAAGGGAGTAAGATAAGGAGCTTTCACAGGCTTGGGCCTTAAAAGGCAGCCAACAACAATACAGAATGAGTTAAGGTAAGGTGCAGGTCTATTTTCCAATAAATGTTATGAAGAAGATATTTGTATGAGTAATGGAATTGAATTTATATCCCACTACTCATAGCAGATGTTAAGCTTATGTTGTTTCCTAGATCAATGTTTCTCAAAGTGGGTTCCAAGGAACCCCAGGGTTCTGTGAAAAGATTCTGGGGTTCTGCGAGATAAGGTAATCTTTTAATGAAATTGAATAAAATTTTATTTTATAAAAAAATGGCATTCAACGATTTTCAAATAAATTTCTACCAAAACAATTTTTATTTCATTTAATGTCTTATTCAAATTAAGGTGGTAGGGGTGGTCTGTAAAACATAGGTATGGATTCCACAATTTTTGGAAAATTGTATAAGGGTTCTGCAACAAAATAAGTTTGAGAACCACTGTCCTAGACAGAGAAAGAGAGAGAAATAGGAGAGAATCATTGAATAGATGGAGGTGGAGCTAATGCAGTTATTTTCTTGGACATCTGTAATACTTGAGTTGTATTACCATTGTATTACCATTACACATTTGATAATCATTAAATGTCCATTAACAGAAAGTGTTTTGAAAGTTAATTGCATCACATGTATAAGGAAATGAAAGAAAGAGAGAAAGGAAAGAATGAGAGATATATTAAAGAGTCACATTAATGGAATTTAAAAAAAAAATATTAATTAGTTGGAGAAGGAGAGGGAAGCACCCATGATCTTTGTAGGTTAACATCAGTAGGAAAAATGTGGGCAAGGAGAAAATTGCTGAGAGTTTCAGGTCTGAGAAAGACTGATTGGGTAAAGTGTTTACTGAGAGTGGTGATATGCATGTTTCCCGACTGTATCAGGTGGGCTAGAGTCCCTACCGGTCATATACAGCAGCTTGCTAGGTCAGAAGAGCAGAGGCTGTAGTAGCAGTAGTGGTAAGAGGAGTAGAGAGAAGAGGTGTGTTTGTTAGTTAGCAGCAGCTGTGGTGTACTGATGAGTGAATCAGCTGGATGGCCATTTTCCAAATGTTGTGTGTGTGCGTGTGTGTGTGTGTGTGTGTGTGTGGCTGCAGATATGTCAGCAGTACTCTTATATGGGTCACACTGAGTTTTGTAGAGGGTGTTGTTTAGCCCCAGGTCTACCCTATGATCAAAGTCGTTCCAGCCATAAGCATCTCATCTTATTTAAAGGCATAGTATATCTAAGACTACATCATCCAATGTTTCCTTCTTTTTTAAAGAAACCATGCCAAATGAAACACGAGCGAGATGTGGGCCGCTGACCAGTCTGGGAGAGTGGTGACTCCAATAAGGAAGCAATGCGGGCCGAAATCACCCGTCCAACCCATGCCAGCATGGAAAGCGGACGTAAAACGATGATGATAGGGTTTGATTTGTGGGTGATTTGGCTGTTTTTTCTAGCAGGTCAAGCAACCACATAGCACTATAAGCCAACTTGGGAGCTTCTATCTGTGTAGGAAGGTCTGTAGTTAAAAGTAACATCAAGGAGATCGTTAATGTGCAGAAAGAAGACTGGAGATATAACGTAACTTGGAATACACCAGAGTTGATAAAATGTGGGTCGAGAGAGCCCCATCAGCTCATAATGAAATGGAGTGATCTAACAGAAAACTTTCAGTCAAAGAGAAGAAAGATGGATGGTACCTATAGTTAAACAACTTAGCTGGGAGGCTCATATAATGTCAAACAGAAAAAGTGAGTTGAAAGGTGGTTGAACTTTGGAGAATAACTGAATTTGCTTTAGGCAAAGATTTGTAGTAGTCAATGATGAGAGAGAAATTGAGGAGACAGAAGCAAAGTAGCTTTTGTAGAAGTCCAGAGAGTTGATCCTTGCCATTACTTTGGAAATATCAGCATTAAGGAGAATGGTTTAATAAAGGACAGAAGATAAATGTTTTAGTGGTTAAGTATTTCAATGGTTTGGACTTTATTATTCTTGTTCATTGTCTGTGTATCCATTATATGTTGTACCGATATTTGGATATGTTTAGACTTGACATTTAGATTAATGTAACAACTTCATAATTAAATTAAAATCTTAAACAAAATCTCACTTATAATATGAATGATACTTTAGTATGGCCAAAACCAATATAACATATATACCAGTGTATATGAGCCAACAAGGGAGCCTCTACATAGTTGCTCACCTGCTAGAAATAGCAGTCAAATCTCCCTCAAATCACACTATTGTATTGAAATAAAAAGACACATTAGGTAATGTGATCCTAGATACCCTGTATCTGAAGAAACAAAAAAGACGGGATAGTATAGTTGGAATGCCTTTTTATCATAGGTCTGCTTGATTAGAGTTGACTCAGGGCTAAACAACAATATGTATGTGTGTGTATATATATACCAATATATCATTGGACATAATAATAATAATAGAGTTGGTGGCATACTACTCCTATCTTCAGCACCCTCTGATCTATCACCCCTTGTCCTATCCATTATACCATGCTGCCTGCATTGCAGAGAATGGCATCTGTTCTGCAAACTGTCATTGCCAGTTTCTCTCCACACACCATCACATCTCATACCTCCTGTCACACTTCCTCCTCCATCATGATAGGTTTGTATTGGACCTATCCCTATCCATAACCTGCCTGCCACCCTCTACTCATCATTAATGGTCATCTATGGCATCATCCACTTCTGCTGCTATTTACTTTCTCCCTGTAATCTCTGCTTTCTCATCATGCCCAAACTTTTACTCCTTCCTTCCCTCCTACCCTCTCATACTCATCTTCTATTCACACACCCCACACCCTCTCACCTTCAACTCGCCCTTCTTCCCAATCTCAGTTTCCCTCTTTTCACCCAAACTTTTCTTTTTTTCATCATCTCATACATAACCTATCTTATATTCACACTCTCAGGTCACGTTTATCCTCATAGAATGGAGACTATGTCGTGTAGAGAGGATTCTTTAGCCTGTACAAGACTAGGCACCCTCTCTAGTGCTAGTGTCATAATAAATGCACCTAATGCACTCTGTAAAATATTTTGGTAATCGATCGGATTCAACAGGGTGGAGAGAGGGCGCTTTGGTCCCGTCTTGGACTTGACAACCTCTAGTGCTGGTGCCACGATAAAATGCACCCAGTACACTGTAAAGTGGTTGGTGATAGGAAGGGCATCCAGCCGTAGAAATCAAGCTAAATGAAACATACAAGCGAGATGTGGTCCCCCGACCCGTCTAGGAAAGTGGTGACTCCAATTTGAATTGTTGCGGGCCGAAATCACCTGTCCAACTCATGCCAGCATGGAAAACGGACATAAAATGATGATGATGATGAGAGAATATTAGTGAATGTAATTGGAAAGTAAAAAAACAAAATATGAGAAAGGGAAGAGAAAAGATAAGATGGGAGCTAGAAAGAGAAAATGAAAGAGAAAAAGAGAGATTGAGAGAGAGAGTGGTAGGAAGATAAAATTGTCATGTGGATGAGGAAATAGAAATAATGAAGAGACACTTACTTGTTTGTTGATATGATCACAGTTCTTAGCAGTAGCTAAAGTCATATTACGAGGGTCAACAGGATTACCCATCAGACTCAGACTGAGCAGTGGTACAACAATGAAGATAAGCCACAAGATTTGATGTCCACTGAGTGGTGGTGGTAGAAGGAACAATGTAGCCATCACTTGGACAAGGCTCAAAGACAGGTGGCAACACAGCATGAATTGGAAGCAGTTTCCCATTGATATAACATGATTACGAGCCTTTAGAGAGAAAGAGAGATAGACAGACAGAAAATATTTACAGATAGATAATTGTTTGACTCAAATGGTGGAAAGTGAATTAAAATTTAGAACCTAAAATATTCTGTTATAATGTAAACTCCTACCTCAGCAATAAGTTGGATGAGACTGATATTTTCATAATTCCTAAACAGCAATGGACAAGGGCTGGACATCAACGAACTAGCGAGATGTAAGGGGGTTAATTGAGTGTGGACTAGTTTCAGTTCTACAGTTGGTGGTTCATTACGACACAGTTGTGGATAAAGAGGTTCTATAGCCAAACTGGAATAAAATAAAAAAAGAGGAATTTAACTTCAAAATGTAGAAGAAATAAGGCCTTATTCTTTAACCATTTCATTACCATATTTCTAATGAAATACATTGCCTATGATTATCAATTGATTTTGAAAATAACCAAGAATCTGGAGGGATTTAGTCAAATAACTTTCTTGTTATTAAGTTGGTGTTTGGAAGATAACTTAACAAAAAGTTCTTACATAAAATTATAATGGAAGGTTTAAATTTAAAT
>JAOPJM010001463.1:25074400-25089206 GCA_027124095.1 Muusoctopus leioderma | reverse complement strand
ATCACCAGCCAATCTTAGCAATAAACAGTGTCAAGCGATGTCAAGCCCACGCACATATATATATATATATATATATATATATTATATATACATACATATACAACAGGCTACGATACTGTTTCTGTCTACCAATTTCACTCACAAGGCATTGTTTGGCCCAAGGCTATGATAGAAGACACTTTCCCAAGGTGCCATGCAGTGGGAGAGAACCCGGGATCACGTGGTTACGAAGCGAACTTCTTAACCACACAGCCATGCCAGCGCCTATTTGTTACTGTTAAATTCCATAAATCAAACCAGCCATTGCTTTCTCACTGCTGGGTAAAAGCCTTCCTCTTATTTCTCCATAACTTTTGGTTTGAGGTTTCCCATCTCCAATTCATCCCGCCATCTAGTTCGTTGTCATCTGTTTCTTTTGTGGTCTCTCAGAATCCAGTCTATCAGCTTCTCCATGTATCTGTTGTCACTTATCCTATGGACGTGTCCAGCCCAATTCCATTTCAACGATTTTATGAACTTGACTATGTCATTTAGTTTTGTTTTTTTTTAGATCCATCTTGTTGTTTTGTGGTCCTTCCACGTTATTCCAAGATCATTAGAAATGAAATGGCCAACCAGATAAAGTATTGGACTATCAACTCCTTGGTCTTCAGTTCAAATCCATTAAAAACTGTTTCATGGAGTAACAGAGCAATACGTTTAATTCTCCATACAACTGTTCTTTAACAGTTGAGGAAAGGCACCAGATCTGGGAATGTTAGCCGAGAGAGTCTGGTGCCAAGATCCAAAGAGAAGAGAGATTTATTTCATATTCACTTACCACCATAAAACCAAATCTGAGTACCAGCAAATGAATGAAGAGGCCTCTACATGATTGCTCAACATGCTAAAGATAGCGGCCAATTTTCCCTCAAATCACACCCCATTGTCTTAGAAAAGGACACACTAGATAATGTGTCCTAGATGCCCTGCACCTAGGAAAAAAGCAAGGTGGTCATGGCTGGAACAGCTTGGATCAGGGTTAACTTGGGGTTAAAGAACAACAACAACCTGAATACTGGTGAGATAATGAGGGAGCTTCTACCAGTTGCTCGAGCTGCTAGCCAAATATGTCTCAAATTACATCCTGCCATCTTGAAAAAAATTTCGTCTCTAATTACAACTAATAGACACTTCGTTATCTGATTACATTTTTAATGAAATCCATGCTATTGATACTATGGGGACTAGTCAAAAGGAAATGGCTGATTATGTTGAAATTCAACAGGAGTAATATCTTACCCCCACCCACACAGCTCTGGCATCTGTTCTTGATCCAGCTTGACATTTTGTGAATCAGATGTATCCATAAATGAGTGACCAATTTTTTACTTTAGAGGATTGAGTAATGGGAGTGGGGAATTTCATGCATTTCCTATGGGTATTAATTAATTAGAAAAGTGAAATAGTAATAGCAATTGGGAGTTACTATCAACAATTGTGAGTTAACCATCTATTCTAAGACACCAGACAAGCAATCTGTTGTGTTGAGCTTAGATCTATAGATATTCTATAGTGCTAGCCAAATGATCTGTTCTGTTGCACTTACATTTATAGACATTCTATGGTGCCTGTCAAGTCATCTGTTGGGTTGTGCTTACAGATATTCTATGGTGCCAGCCAAGTAATCTGGTGGCAGTCAAGTCATCTGGTGTGTCCAGCTTACATCTATAAACATATCCTTTGTCACTAATTATGCTTTCCCCCAAATACAGCAGACTTATCATGACACTAGCTTAAATCTAAATAACTGCTAGATTTGATTTTACAGAATAAATTACTCTTAACATCCAATGGCTGAGTCTAAGAAGCTATTTACAGCAGTGCTGGTTGTTGTTTAGTACCATGTCAGTCCCACTCGAGCAGACTTATAATGAAAGGCATTCCAGCCATGACCACCTCATTTTTGTATACCAGGTACTACACTGTCCAATGTATCCTTCTTTATTCGAGATGGGTCTGATTTGAGGAAAATTTGGTTGTTATTTCTACTAGGCTGAGTGACCACATAAAGGCTTCCTTGTCTTGAGCAGTAGTGTAACTCACTGCTGTTGCACTGTAAAATTGAAAAGTTATTGCTCTCTTAATAGTACGTCACCGTGTCAGGGTAAGAGAGCTTAACCCGTGTTCGGAGCTATACGGAAGAGATCAAAGCGTGTCCGTTAACGCCCGCCTGATTGGTCATGTCGTGTTCGTGGCGGAGCTAGGCAGGGGAGTGCACCATCCAAGAGTTGCCTCGAAGGGAACACTAACGCGTGTCCCGGAGAGTGCACCGGCTAAGGGGTGCCTCGAAGGTTCTACCAAGCCTGATTGGTCCAAATCACGCGCGAGTCGGGGCTAGTCAGGGTCGAGGCATTATTTCGGTGGCAAAGGTCGAGGCGTTATTTCGGTGGCAAAGGTCGAGGCGTTATTTCGGTGGCAACGGTCTCGGTAGGTTCAACCATATCCGTCAGGTCCGTTCACTTTGGGGAACTAAGTATGTACGAAAACTTCATTATGAAAATCCACGATAGAGTATTCATACGGCAGCTGGGCGCCGCTAAACCAGTGACCAGGAGAGATGGGACGGGTTCCCCTGGTCCATGGCTACTGTCCCCGAGAGGAAATACCGGGCCAGATTTCACTCCTCGTAAGACTGCCGGCCCATCTGGATACAACATAGTTAAGCGTCCATCGATGTTGGTATGTAGGGATCGACCGGATCGCTTTATTTTGGACTATGGCTCACACGTGGTGGTATTGAAGGGAAAGCAGCTTCCCAAGGACGGTCGACTCGGAACTGGTACGGACCGGGGGAATCCGACTGTCTAATTAAAACAGAGCATCGCGTAACAAATACCACAAGATATCTCATTCTTCACTCTAACGATTCCACCAGTCCACCACCCTAGGCTGGTACTTATTTATCTATTCCGAAAGGATGAAAGGCAAAGTTCACCTTGGCGGGATTTGAACTCAGAGCGCAGTGAGCCACTATCAGTACCACAAAGCATTCTATCTGATGCTCTAACGACTCAGCTATACCTCAGCAGTGAATTGGCAATTATTTAAGGGAGTAAGAATATTATTTGAGGGGTAAAATATATTTAGGTTGGATAAAGATATTTAATGAGTAAATATATTATTTAGATGGGTAAAGATATTTACAAATTAAAGATATTGATAATATTTGCTCTATGATAGTCTTTCAAGTTATTTATTAAATGAACTATATAGGTTGTTACTTTGATATACCAAGAGGTAAAGATTTTAAGACTAAATATCTAGTGGCTTAGTGAATAAGAACATTGCTACTCTTTGCTTAGAAATAAAGATTCCTAGTTCAAATCAAGTCTGGGACTATGTACCAAGAATCAGATACCTAATGAATTTTTTATTTTTTTTATCGGTTAGTCAGGAGAGAAAACAGTGCCCAAAACCTTTCTTCAGGGCCTCTGAGATTGGTGGGAAGGAGGGAGGAAGGTATCCTCAGACAGGAGACCTAGCCCAAATACTTGCAACAGAGTGGACTCTGCTAAAAGCACCCAAGAGCCAGGTGGTGGTGTTAAACTGGGTGATGGATTAAGTCTACCACCCAAGTAGGCCATGGCAGGTTTTGAACTCAGAATACAGACAGCCAGAACAAATACTGCAAGGCATCTTGTCCGAAGCTCTGACAATTCCGCCAATCCACCACTCTAGACTGGTACTTTATTTATCTACCCCGAAAGGATGAACAGCAAAGTTGACCTCAGTGGGATTTGAACTCAGAGTGCATTGCCAATTCACTACTTATGATCAGAGATCAAAGTGATTGAAACATAGTGTAGATATAATTATTGGGAATATACACTCTAAAAATGAGGTTATTGAGTACATTGATTATATTAATGTTATTGAGGTAAAAGTATTTCCTATAGGTGTCTGTGTCCCGTGTGTAGTTGTTGTGTAGCCACAGGTCAGTTCTGATCAAGCAGACCTATGATCCATAGGTAGTCGGCCAAATGACTAGGTACCTCTATGTGGTTACTTGATATGCCAGAAATAATAGCAAAAACTTCTTCAAATTTCTCCCTACTGACTGACAAATGGATGAATATATTGGATGAAGTAGTCCTGCATATAATATGCCAAAAACAAGATGGGATGGGCATGGCTGGAATACTTATAAACAGATGAAAATTCAACACCCAGTAAGAGTTAGAGAAACACATGGTTCAACATATCATGTAGAGATATTGTTGTTATTTAACCTCAGGTCAGCCCAGATTGAGCAACCTTACAATCAGAGATATTCAAGCCATAACCATTCCGTCTTTTTTTCAGGACAGTCTATCTAGGACTACATTATGCAATGTGTCTTTCTCCTTTTAAGATGGTAGAGTGTGATTTGAGGGTGATTTGGCTGCTATTTCTAGCAGGTCGAGTGACCATACAAAGGCTTCCTTGTTATCTTTCATGTAGAGTGATTTTTGTTGTTCTTTAACCCCAGGCCAACTCTGATCGAGCAGACCTATGATCTAAGGCATTCCAGCTGTGACCATCCCGTGTCTTTTAAGGGGTGTGTAGGACTACAGTATCTAATGTGGCCTGACCTTCTCTAAGACAATAGAGTGTGATTTGAGGGAAATTAGACCGATACTACAAGCAGGTCAAACAACCATATAGAGGCTCCCTCGTTGACTCGGCATGTAGAGTTGCTTCCTATTGTTGTGTCCACATGAAGGTAGTGCTCCAGCATGGCCATAGCTGTGACAGCTAAAAAGAACTAAAGACCACAGGGGTGTCTGACAGAGAAATGGAAGTGGAAGCTGACCCAATAGCAGAACACCAAATCCAACTCAAATTCTCTCTCTACATCTCACTCTACAGAATAAGTACGACCTACAAACTGGTATAAATGGTGATAGTGGTACATACTTTAGAGTAACTCTTCCTTAGAGAACAAACAGTGTCTTCCAAAAGTGTGTTCTGAGGTAGACCAGCGATACATAAGGTGTCTTTTAATAAAAATTTAACTCTTAACATCCTGTAGGACACGGTTCCACAGTACCACATCATCAAATTAATATGAATCATTGAACTATATATATAGTGAAAACACTTCAAGCACCTGTGTTTCTTACCTGTAAATTTCATAAGAAATATGCTGCAAACAAACCGTTTTCGGCATTTTCTGCACAATCATTACAGGAGTTGAAAAATTTTTTACAGGATGTAAAGTGTTAATAAAAATTTATTTCATTAAAAAATGGTATTTACGATTTTCATACAGTTGGTCCAAATTACACAAACTTCATTCCAGCAGACACGCTCATATGCCATATTTGTAGTAAGACATGTAAGTCTCGCGCCGGTCTAAAAAGGCATTTGAATATCCACAAACCAGACAAGACACACAATACTGTGCCACTGGAGGTGAGACATATTTGCACTGTTTGTAATGTAAATTTCAAACAGCTATTGGGGCTCACGCACGGAAAAAGCACATCTGACGAGTAGTGGTCAAGCTTTGAATAGGAGCAGACTACCCCCATATATATATATATATATATATATGATGGCTGTCAACTCATATTCGAGTAAGACCACTTCTTGGTTGTGAGACATGATCCCAGATATTTAAAACTATTACAGAATATGAAAACAAATCCGTTATATAAATAAATTAATAAATTTAGTAAACATTACAAAATCCACCACCACCCCGGCCTTTGTATGGGTGCAGACATAGTTGTGTGGTTAAGAAGTTTGCATAGACACCACCTGGTTCTGGGTTTGATTCAACTGCGCAGCATTTTGGGCACATTTCTTCTACCATAGCCTCAGGTCTACCAATACCTTGTGAGTGGAATTTGGTAGACAGAAACTGTGTGGAAGCCCGTCGATATATATATATGATGGTTGTCATCTCATATTCGAGTAAGACCACTACTTGGTTGTGAGACATAATCCCAGATATGGCACTCCAATTGATAACACAGCTGCAAGGGCAACCAGAGAAATATGCCTACTCCTGCCTATACTACACCTACCATGCAATGACACTATTTCTGGTTTCTAACCAAGAAGTACCTGTGCTGATGAAAATATTTATAGTGGATGTAGCAAGGCACTGAACTAACTCCACTGTTTGGAAATCATTGTCTGGATAACAGCGTACAAAAGAATCAACAAAACTGAAAGACAAGATCCCTCAGGTCCAACTGAGATGACACAGGTTTGACCTACCTGTGCTATTGTATCACAACCAGGGAGTGCAGAGTAATTAAACGAATCTTCCCCAGAAGTGACAGACTTGACCATACTGCACCATAATCCAATGGCAAGGAGCCCTCGACAGGTCAGGTACATGTCTGCTACTGGTACCATGTAAACCAATACTACCTGTCTCATGGTCGGGCCGTCAGCAACTAAACCGGCAATCCTACATGGAAATCTTTTTCCAAGCTGAGGAGGATTAAAAACAAAACCTGTCAAAAAGGCGGAAGAGTCCCTTGCAGATCAACGGCTATTCACTGCAACTGTTTCCACCTCCAATATATATATATATATATATATATATATACTACTGCTAACTTGCTATCTTAAAGACAGTGGAGCGTTGTAAGAGAGCCTTCACTTCAAATGGTCAAATCTATTCATTTAAATTATGACCCACCTTTGGGCAGTTTTCTAGTATATATAATATATTAAATGTATGCATGTAAATATATCAAAATATATATAATGCACGCACACACACAAGAATTTATTCTATAGTCGTCATTCATTATGGTTAGTTAGCCATTGGTAAAGACTGTTACTAAGTAATTAAGTAAACTTGATACGGGCAGTATTGTCTGCCAGAAAACAATAACTCTCTCACACTTTCCATTTCATTCTTTCCTTCAATCTCTCTTATGATTTCTATTTCATTCCTTCACTCTTTTCTCTCTAGCCACCACACATTTCTTATTACTGTTTTACTTTTCTCTCTCTCATAACTTTCCTCCCACTCTTTATTCTTTCTATCTCTCCCCTTCTACACTTACACATCCAAGTTCTCACTTTCACTCTCTCAAATATTGCTTTACTTTATTTCTAAATGTGGAGAGTGTAGATTGTGAGGGAGGCGAGCTGAGAAAGAGGTGGAGAGTGTAGATTGTGAGGGAGGAGAGCTGAGAAAGAGGTGGTTGGTGTGATAGGTGGTGAGAGGAAGGGCTGACAGTGTAGTGCGAGTTGTTTTCCTTTTCAAAAAAGGTCATGCACAAACAACAAATTATTTTAATTACTCTTTTACTAATTCCAGCCAAAGGGATGTGGCCATAGTGAGGCATTATCATTATATAAGAGATATGTATGTATATATCTTTCAGCAACAGATATACACATTTCGCTGATGGAAGTAAAAATCAGTGAGAAAACCAGTGCTCTTCAAACATAGCCCTTTGTGATATTTATTCTGCACCGAGCTTCAAACATTCCCTTTTCACACTTGTCAGAAATGCAGTGAACCAGTAATTTGCCCATTGGAAACATGTAACCAATGATGCTATTGTTCACAAATTGTGATATGAAATAAATAAAATATTGATATACCATTTTATATCAGTAGTTATGTTGAGAACCCACAATTTTACTAACCCAAACAAGTTTTTCAGTCTTCACAAGTATATAATGTTGTTTAGCTTCTTTTTGTATACCTAGGACTACATTGGCCAATGTTTCCTTTCTGCTTTAAGATGGTACGGTGTGATTTGCATGAGATTTGACTGCTAGTTCAAGTAACCATGTAGAAGCTCCATCACCCACTGCTATCAGACCATTGCCCATGTAGCATCTTCATTTTGAATATTCTGTTGCTATTACATCTGACTGCCCTGAACATGCTGGCTGCACATGACACTAACTCACCTCTCATATTTGTCACTGATCATATTGATTCTCTCTTCCTAAGTCTCAAACCAAATATATGCATTTAGGGTCTCAGAGGAATTTCATCAGGGAGTACAAAATTTCTTTTGGACCATAACTTCCCTTCTGTGAATGCTAGTTTTCAATACATGCAAACATATTCTGAGATCCCAGAAAATTCCTGGGCCCAGATACGATGTACCCTTTGCCCCCTCCCCCACTCTCATAGGCCCTGTGTGCTACCAATGATTTCAATATCTGTCAGTGTGAAACTGCCACCCATCTTGTGTATTGTGTGTACTCCTGCCAATCGGTAAACTTCTACACTAATCTAATGTCCTGCAATGGGTTACTGCTAACACATCTGGAATATCCTGCTCTCACTACACCCACACTAACATTAAAGCCTAAACATCTACCAAAGAAAAAAATAAAGGCCAGCTACCTAATAGATAAATCTTCACTCACCAACACACTACTTTCCTAGCAGTGAGTTGTGTCCATTTTCTGTCTCTTCTACCACTATTACAATGGTTTCTACTTTTCTAAAACTGCTGACTGTATTATCACCTCCACCTAAGCCCAATTTGCTTCTCTTATTCTATCACCTGTATTTTACTCACCCTCTGTTACTTGCTTCTTAACCGTGTTTTCCATACTGACCACTGCCTTTCATAAGTTCAAACCAAATATTAACAGCATTAACTTCATCCAACTAACCCCACCCCTTATCAATGGTATGGAAAGACTAAGGGCACACTCCTTCCTCATTAATTTCAACTATAATAAAAAGAAAATTCTAAATTTTAGAACAGAAGATCATGGCTTTCCAGCTATGATATTTGTAAATCTGAATTGCTGGAACTGTGCATCATTTATAAATATTTGGTTATGTCCATACCATAGGTCTTCTCAAACAGAGCTAACTGAACAACAAACACAATTTCTGTATGAGAATCCCCAATACACATTTATATATTATTAACAAATAATTGATGAAAACCAAGAAACACCTACCTTCTATTTAGTACTGCAACAGTGCCCTCATTTTCTAGAGCAGCAGTTGCTACATGATCAGTGAACTGAGAATACCAAGTAGCAATACTTGTATTACAGGTGTTGGCTAAGATATTTAATCCCTAACAGGTCAATATGAAATGAGAAAATAAAATTTAAAAAAAATAAAATAATTTCTTTAAATAATCACAAAAGATTTTAGGACAAAATTTTACATTTCTTAACCAGTACATCAATATGAACCTTAATTCTATAAACCACAATTTCTTCAAACATTTCATAACCCTTGGTCTACTTGTCGACCTCTCTTATAAATGAACTAAATATCTTGAGGACTTCAAAACAAAGAGAAACTATCATCATATATATTGATTTCATCTGACTTAGTACAGGGACAACTTTTTATAGGAGACAGGAGAAGAGAATTTTGAATGGTTTTCAGGTAATTACTGACCAAAATGGATAAAAAAAAAAAAAAATATTCAGACAGGATTTGAACTTGGAATAATAAGCTTTCCAACTAGATACAGTAAAACATCATACAAAATATTCCATTACCTTGACTATCCCCACTATTTTGCTATTACTCTAGATATTAACGAGGTCTTTGTCAGACTTTGGTAGGAGAAACTCATAAAATATAGCTGGAATAAATGAACTGGATCAGCCACTTTCTTCACACTTTGATCCATAACATTTTGGCCTTGGTTGTTCTATTTCTGGCTTTGCTCCTCAAGCTATCAACAAAGGCCTCTCATTCACATACTCTAAAAGGGGATACAGTAATTATTTAACACCACCACCATTCAAAATCTGTTAACCTCTCGAAAATGACTGATCGAGACGTTTTTTGTTTTGTTTTTTTTCTAACAAATTCTAAATTAAGAACTATTTCATTCAAAATGCTTAGATTAAAATTCAGAGTTTTTTTTCTTTTCTGAAAGTCTACGCACTCATTATGACTACATAAGACTTGAATACTTGAATTTCTTTTAAGAATAAACAAAAGATACCCCTGAGCAATAGTAGACTCTATATAGGCCAAAAGTGTGTCCTACAATGGAGTATTACTGCCACTCCAAATAAAACATCTGTACTCTAATGACTGATTAATAAGCCGTTTATCACACTCCAATTTCTGGATCACTAGTGTGCTATGTCCTCTTTGGTTTTTTTTGTTAATATTACTAAATGGTCCCCTACTCCTTAAATCACCTAAAACAACAGCAACTATATCAACCTTAATCCCACCACAGGATATTATAAATCCTCTTCAGGCTATGAGTCTACGACTTTATTTTTGGACAAGGACACAGAAAAATATTACGTAGGTCTACCACAGATGGACAATAAATATTTTTATTTGATTAATTCATTATCAAATACTAAACAACCCGTGCTTAAAATAGTTTTAGAATTACCAACTACATTATCAAAGCAAAAACAATTTAAATGCTTTCTATTTATTACTTTTTATACCTTTACAACACTCAGATGAGAGAAATTATGCCTATATAGCCATATAATGAAATGTGAACTCTCGAACACTATCTTTATATAATTATCGGATAAGAACAAATAATATGTGGGTAGATTAGAATGGATTTTTTTGGCATTACTCTACAAAAGCAGAATTCACAAAATGGTCGCACTAGTATTTTAATTTCTATGATTTACTCAGATGTTGATGAAATAAGTACCAGGTGGCAAATTGGCAGAGTTGTTAGTGTTGGATAGAATACCTTGCAGTATTTGTTCCAGCTCACTGCACCGAGTTCTACTTTGCCTTTCATCCTTGCGGGGTAGATAAAGTTTCAGTCTACGGTGGTGGACTGGCAGAATCATTACAGTATCAGACTTGCGGTATTTGTTCTGGCTCTTTATGCTCTAAGTTCAAATCCTGCTGTGGCCTACTTGAGTGGTAGACTTAATCTGTCGCCCAGTTTAACACCACCACCTGGCTCTTG
Source organism: Muusoctopus leioderma (assembly GCA_027124095.1). Lineage (NCBI taxonomy): Eukaryota > Metazoa > Mollusca > Cephalopoda > Octopoda > Octopodidae > Muusoctopus > Muusoctopus leioderma. The sequence goes on along the minus strand of JAOPJM010001463.1, from coordinate 25,078,308 downwards.
TGTACCTTTAGCACAATTCAACCTGCCCCAAGCATTCGAGCCAGGTCTCCAGTCTGAGGATACCTTCCTAAATAGTACCGGAGGTCATGAAAAAAGGGTGATAAGCACTGCCCTCCTGACTAAGCAATAAAAAAAAAAGTAATATACTAGTTTCAGTTAATTTGACAATATTCCAAATATTGGCATTATGCTTAGTATAAAAAAATAAAATTTAAAATAAATCAATTTTTATAGTGTCATGTTTCTTATGAAGATAAATTGATATTCAGATAAATGTATTTTCTCTAACAGGAAATCATTCAGGCAGTGGTCTAATGAGACTTTATACCACTAGGTCTGTGTATATATATATATATAAATTAATCAATGGCCTGACAAGAGATTATGTCACAAGGTGTATAATTGGACAGTGGCCAGAAAAGACATTACACCACTTAAATGTATTTTTGTTGTGAAGTGTAGTTCTCCTGTTTGATGTTAGGATAATTGTGTTAAGATTTAGCCTGCTAGTCTGGAGAGAAGGCACATCAGTGTGATGGATATTTCCTCAGTTGTTTTTTTCTTTCTTTTCTTCTATTATACAGTTATAGAAGGAAAACAAAACATCACCATCAACAATTAACCTGTTCAATGTAACAGCCAAGCTTCCTACCACATAGGAAAGCATGTTCATGAGAAATATAAGAAGGATATAGCTGCAACACAAACTGAATGTTTTGTTCGATAAGCCAACTTCATGACAAAGGTCTGCTCAAGTAAGAGATACCAAACAACACTTGCACCATATTATTGTTGTTTAACACCAGGTCAGTCCTGATCAAGCAAACCTATGATCAAAGGCATTCAAGCTGTAACTAACCCATCTTTTTTTCCAGAGGGTGTATCTACAACAGTGTTATTCAAAGTCTTCTCCCATTTTTTTTTTAAACAGTAGAGTGTATTCAAGGGATTGTTAATTCTAGCATGTAAAGGAACCATATAGGTTTCCTTGTTGGCTCGATTCTTTCATAATTATATGCAAGGGATGGTTTTTGAAAATTTAGACATTTGCATATTATTGCAGCAATTATTTTCATAGCTGCATACCCCTCACACTACTTAATTATATAGTAAGACTGGAACTTGTCAGCTAGAGGTGAACAAAAAAATATATATTGTCTTAGAGTATAACAATATGGCTGTAGTAAGATTTGAACTCGTGTGACTGCAACACAATTAAAACTCATAAATTATTGAGTACAATGCATCTTTATAAGCTAACACTTCAAATATTAGAGTGTATATAGTTGAAATGCTTACTAATGGTTTCAATGATGATATATGATTTTTCCAGGTTGGATCATCAAAATGTAATCCAAATGAATTCTGAAATGAGAAATAAACCAAAATATTTATAACTGAAAACATTAAAGTTTAAAAGAAAACAATCACCAAATTAGAAACGACCTTTTATTGCCACCATTTTAGATGAAAAGGAATATCACAACTCATATGATATTAGCAGTAAGATACATATGTAGATGCATTTTCTAATCCGTATTTGAAATTCATATGTAGAACAGAGAGAGATGCTGGATTTCTGGTTCACCAGCCAAAAAGTTGCTAATTTGTATTGTTACTTGTGCTTAATGTGTCTTTGGTAAAGAGGTTTAATTCTCAACTGTTCAATCTACATAATTAGAAATAGATATAGTTCATCATTATAAACAGTGGAAGCACTGTATTTATTTTTTTAGTTTATTTTATATCATGCATTTTGTAAACAATAGCATCATTGGTTACAGGTTTCAAAAGGGCCAATCACTAGTGCACTGCATTTACAATAGAGAGAGTGACAAGGGAGCATCTGTACAACTTGGGCAGAACTGATACCATAGGATACTTTTGTTAGAAAGCACTGGTTTATGTTTGCTTTTTTGCTGCTGCCCTTTACATCTTTAGCCTGTAGCGAGAATATACACCTAGTGAATTGTTAAGCTTTGTACTTATGTATTGCAACGTCAACAATCGACTGTGAAATGATTTGATTGGTCAATACAATCACATGATGTTATGAACATTGTGAGCATACGATTGGCCAATACAATCACATGTCGATATGAACATTGTTGATTGGACAATATTAGTCACGTGACGCATGGAACAGTTTTGGCGCCAGATTTTAACGGCTAATTTCTTGAGCCATTAAAAACTTATAAAAACAGGTGACTAAAGAGAATTAAAAACAGACTGAACGAATATTTCACAGAGTATCGAGCTACGAGCTTAAACGAGACACCAGGAGCTGAAAAAGCAACCATTGAACTCAATTGTATTAGTCAAATCGGTAAAGTTATATTTCCATAATTAATTGTATGTAGCTGATTTTAAAGCTAAAAACTTTGCTTATTTTTGACTGTCGTTAAACTATTGCACAAACTTATTATTCAAACCTTGAATCTTGCATTATTCTTTTTATGTGCTTTTCAACGAATTTATCCGTTGAAATAATTCTAGCACGTTTTGCGGTAAATCTGTGTATTTTGCTCCTTTTAAACAGTATCATTGTCTCACCTCGTGTTCGGTAGCCATTGTATAAATTGTAAATTAATTCATATTATCGGTACACTTACTCAGTTCTATATTCACACAAATCAGTAGTGATTGTGTGAAAGTATGAGTTTTTATTTATTATTTATAATAAACGTGATATAAAACCATGCCTGTTTTCATTTCTTCTTTCTGTTGGAAAGAATTAATAATTATATTTAATGTACCCCTCATACTTTATCGGGGGCGCAAAATATGGATAAATATTTCGTAATTAAAACAAAAAAATACTTTTTGTACAAGACGATGAAAAGGCTCAATAAAAGTGAAAATAATCAGATTTAGAGCAATAACATATATACAATGATTTATAAATATGGCTAATACAAAGAGAAACTTGAAAATAAAATTAAATCACATATTGAAATAAATATACATATAATATATTTTATCACCTGACACATTTTCTGATTGTCAGGTGTATATAGAAGTCTAAAACCACTTGATAACTTCGTTAGCATAGCTGCAAAGAGACTAGTAAATGTGAGTTGCTATTTATATACACCGTAGTGTATGGAAACAGCTGTCTCTTCCTATTATCTGTACTTATATATCATATATTTCTTTGTATATATTACGCTCTAAAACTGATTTGTTTCACTTTTATTGAGCCAGCTCGCTAATCACTTTGCATAAAAATGTATTTTGGTATAACTGCGTAATATGTATCCATGTAATTATTATAACAGATCATTTCTGTAAGTCAGCTTTCAAATCTTATTTTGAATGTTGATTTGTGGAATTCGAGCACGCTAGCAATTTATTATATTTTTTGTCTCTCTTGCTATATATTAGACACTCCAGAATAATTTCAGTAAAAATTATGAAACAGTGCTATCGACTAATGGCTTAAATTTAGCTAATAGGGAGCTCTATTGACGACAGCATTATGAAAATTTAGTCTCCTTGTTATGGCATACAGCAGACTGTTTCAATATGTGCAGTTTCTCAGAGAGACAAAATTGGTAGTTAACGTGCTTCGGGCGAATAAGAAGAGTCCTTGTTGAGTATGCTCCAGGTTATATTGAGCAGGTCCCTGGTCCCGAAGTCTCCAGATGGGAGAGTGAGGTAGAAATTTCATTGTTCCTGGATCTGCACATACATGCATACACACATACATATATACATACATACATTCATGCATACGTATGTATATATAAACACACACACACACACGCACACACACACACACCCACACACACACATACATACATACATATATATATATATATATATATATATATATTTTGGCGATTAATTATTGGAACAAATTAATCAGGCGATCCAAGGTATTGACGAAACACAAAATTAAATTTGTA
>JAOPJM010001463.1:24693767-24706701 GCA_027124095.1 Muusoctopus leioderma | reverse complement strand
TATATATATGTATATATATATATATGTATATATATATCAAGAGAAAGAGTACCCAATACATGATGTAGAATTTATATTTATTAGGAATCAGTTGATGATTAATGAATCATCAACTGATTCCTAATAAATATTCCATTGCTACTTAAAGTTCCACACGCGTGCCCTCAATGAAGCAACATTGAGATAAATGGTTAAACAGATGAGACACTAGTTAAGTCTATTCTCATTGGCTGAGTGTGATCAATTGGTTGTTTGTTTCACACACTTGTGGATAATGTTACTGCTACTAACTTTTACTGGTTTAACCTGTGGATGTCAAAGGGGACTATTTGGCATCGATTTTGGTGTGAGAACTTCGATGGTTATCCAGATTCACTAGATTTTCTAGTTGAATAGAAATTCTTGAAATCAAATGGTCTTCAGTGATGACAGGTAGATAGTATCTCAGATCTTCTGTTCAGCGATAACATTGGCTGTTTCAAAATCTGAATCCTCTCAGTAAAGCATAGACTACAATTTCTTGCTTCTTAGTATATGAAGTGGCTTTGTCCACATTCTTCCAGGTTATGGGAGCATGTTCAGTTCTATGGTACCTTAGTTTCCAAGTGACGTGGGACAGATATAGATAGATAGATAGATAGATAGATAGATATAGATAGATATAGATTGGGACATATATAGATAGATAGATAGATAGATAGATATGTGGATAGATAGATCGGTGAATAGATAGACAGATACAAAAATACAATATATATGTACATATATATATATATATATATATACATACAGAGAGAGAGAGAGAGAGAGAGGCAGACAGACAAGCTGAGTGATACATAGTACATAGTAGAGAGAGAGGGTGGGGGGAGAGAGAGAGAGAAGTAGTGGGTTGGCAGAGAGAGTAGTCCAAAGAATAGAAAGTAAATTAAATATTTTCTGATGTCTAGTTCAGTGTGTTATGTTATGTTATGTTTTTTTTGTGATTGAATACTTTTGGTATTGGATTCACTTTTAATTATCCTGGGAATTGATCAAATAAGTACCTGTAGTAATCAGGACTGAGTCAATAACAGGTCTCTTTATATAACAACATGAATCTTCATATAAAGTTGGTGATTTTCTTTGGTTTCTGAAGTATGCTATGTTAAGCAGGTGAGAAACTAAAATATATATGTAGATAGAACAATAGTCTATCATTGGTTATTTTCCCCCTACCACCATCACCACCACCACCACAAAAGTCTAATATCTTTTTCTAGAAGTACAATAAAAATTTCTGCATTGGAATATTGACTCATGACCCCAATAGCTGTGACAACTCTGCATCTTGTCTACTTGATTAATTTACCTCTATATTAGGCATCTCTGTAACTGATAACAATTCTAGTAGTAGTAGTAGTAGTAGTAGTAGTAGTAGTAGTAGTAGTAGTAGTAGTAGTAGTAGTAGCTAATAGCAGCACCAGTGAAGGATAACTTCATGCATCGCATGGCTAGCTCTTTTGCCTCACCTCCAAATTGCAGCAAGGTCTTCTGGTCTCTTGCCAAGAGAATATCCACTAACTTTTTCAAAATCATCCAACTTATTACTTTTCAACCAAGATGGCTTTATAAGTAGCAGTACTGTTTGATAATGCCATCATATTGTTGCTTTGTTTTCCCTCTAATTTCCCACTGCACACACACACGCACACACACATACTCGCACACATACACACACACGCACACACGCACACACGCACATGCACACACACACATGTGCATGCATGTGCGCACATGCAAATCTACTCCTAAACTCTCCTTCTCCACTCCATCTGTATTACCACTATGTACACACTGTTGTCAAGTGTGAACATTTCTCAAATCACAATCCAATGAGTGAGCCTCTATGTAGTCACTTGACCTGCTAGAAAAAACAGCCAAATCTCTCTGAAATCATATCTTACCATATCTTATGCTTTCTTCTTTTGGATGATGGACCCTCCTTCGTTTTCAACAATGAGTATTCAGTTGGTCACCCAACTGAATGTCTGACTCGTTAAATTAATGTGCAAGTGGCTGAGTATTTCACAGATACATGTACCCGTAACGTAATTTCCAAGTCAAATCAGCATGACACAATATGTGACAAGGCTGGACCATTGAATCTCAGGTACCATCCATCCAGCGGGCTTCTACACAGTTTCCGTCTACCCAATTTCACTCACAAGGCTTGGGTTGACCTGAGGTAAAGACACATTAGGTAAAGACACATACCAAAGATACTACACAGTGGGATTGAACCTGTGACCTCATAATTGCAAAGAGAACTTCTTAACCCCTCAGCCATGGCTGCGTCCATTATCTTTTGAATAATATAATTCTAGATACACTATGCTTACCATAAAAAGAGAGGGTGGTCATGAGTGGAATGCCTTTGATTAGGCCTGCTCAATGAGAACTAAACAACAACTTCAATCTCTGCAACTTAATAAACCTACTGATCCTGATGGTGTTCCTTCCATTACTGTCAAACAGTGTGCTCCAGATCTCGTTTTTCTCCACACCAAACTCTTCAATCTTTTTTCCGTCTATGGGGGAGAGAGTGAAATATGGAAATACATGACTGTCTGTCTCATTTGCATGAAAGGCAACTTCTCTGACTCTGCCTACTATCAATCTATCACCGTCACATCCAGCATATCAAATGTGATGGAAACAATTGTAAAGAACACCTCTACCATCACCTTGAGTCTCTCTTTTTCCTCAGTGATCACCACTATGGTTTCCATAGAGCCAGGTCTACCAAAGGCTTGTTCTCCTATGTCACCACTGGGAGTCTCTCACTTATGAGAATCTCAATCAAATTTATGTTGTTGTCCTTGATTTTAACAAAGCCTTTGATTGTGTTGCATGTCTCTTGGATTGAGATTTTCTGGTTTATTGTGGAGTGCTCTTCTGGCCAATCACTATATACATCAACTCTGGTGTACTCCAAAGTTTGGTTTTTTCTCCCAGAATTTTTCATCTGTACATCAATAATTTGCTAATGCTTCTAACCACAGAATCACCTCTCATTCTGCCTTAACATTTTGTGCTCAGTCATTTTCCACATGCAACCTAAGCATCTTATGCCAGATGCGCGCTGTCTCTTATAGCAGTGATCTTGAAAAGATCTTCCAATAGGGACATAACATTCTTCTACAGTACCATGGCACGATCACTACACATAAAGGTGACCTCTATACATGAACAATAACTAACTAAATCACTCAAGCTCATTAGAAAAAACTACCTCCCAAAGACCAGGTTTCCTCTGAACTAGCAAGCTGCATACCATATATACTCATGCCCACTCAATGCACCTGTTTACTGGCTCCATGTCATTCAGATTTTGTTTAACAGCCCTAAACTCTAGACTAAACACTTTTACCAATCATTCCACCTCAGAGCTTTAGTCCTCTGGGATTTCCTCCCTGCCCATCGATCTACAGAAGCTCAGACTAAACATCAACCACACCAATCTCACCAGTCTGGGGGAGCCTATAAACTGTCCACTGCCACTTCTGGCAAACTGATAAAAAATTAGAATGATCTCTATGATTCTAAGTATTCTTTGCCAGAATTTTCTAAAGCCACTCCTCCTCTCTTAACCAAAAGTAAAAATAGATAAATAAAACCCCTAATATCCTCATGTCTCGGGTCTAATTTCTTTAGTGTAGAATATAATTTATTTTGACAAGTTGAGTTAAAGGATTGAGAATCAGATGATTATATCATGTTAAGTGGCTAGAATTAAAGTAAAGAATTATCAGTAGCTACCAGGTTTCTGGCCTGAGGATAACATCCAAATTTCTTTCCACCAGTTTCAGAGGCCCTGAAAAGGGTCATGGGCACTGCCCTTCCTCCTCTGACTAAGCCATTAAAAAACAACAACAAAAACACAGCAGGCTAATTTCCCATCATTGACTACATTGCCAGTATTGTCAGGAAATCCAGAATATAGCTTGGCCAAAGAAAGCTGCAATAAAAAAATAATGAAAAGTAACTTGAAGATGTTATGTTTTTTCCTGTTTTATATCCTATCCCATAGCTTTAAAAAATTTCTTGAATTTAATGATAGGCAAATTAAATAGCTGTCTTTATGCTTTCCTAGTCATTCCACCCCAAAATTCAAAGCATAAAGGTTGATTAGAATCATTACCCAAAGAACTGATTATGGTGAAACTATGAGTTGCAATGTGACTGAAGGATAATCCAGCTATTGGATAGTAAAATTCAGTGAGCGTAATGTGTATTACAAGAGTGGCAGCTGGTTAAGTCAATAGGGTACCTGACTATTTGCCAAGGTGGTAACACTTTGTATCTTGTCACCTGTGTTGAACTGAATCAACTTAACTCTTAATAGCCTAGTACCAGGGGTGTTTAAGTCCACCACTGTAAGTAGTAAGAGCACCGATGTGTGTTTCCTTATTTTGTTGTGATGAACAAAAATGGGTTAACTTGGAGAGGGATTAGTTACCGAGATTGTCCTAGATATGCTTCATGAATATTAAAGGACATGCATACATTAACATGTGGAGAACATTTCAAAAAGTGTGTTGATATTATTAATGGAAATATATGGCTACAAGATTTAGTTTTGATGCCAAATAATTGCTTATGTTGATTAAGGTAGGATTTAGGGGAAGGATATGTTTCAAGGTGTGGGAAAATGAGTGAAGGAAATAACTTAAATAGATATGTCATCATTAATTTTAGAGGACATTCATTTCTGTTGCTGTTGCTGCTTCTGTTGTTGTTCTTGTTGTTGCAACATGTCTTCCTTCCAGCATGGGCATTGCATACGGGTGACTTTGAGTTCAGCACTTAGCACCAACAAAATCCACATCAATCATACAGTCTCTCTGTCATCTACAGCAGTAAACTGCATGCTTCTCTCTCTCTTTGTGCTTCATATTTTAACTAGAAGCTAAGCTATTGCTAAATTTTTGGACCTCTTTCAACTATATTTGCTAACATATAACACTACAAGAACTTGTGATCAAATAGTCCGGCTGCTGCTGCTTTCTGCAAGCATTCCCAAAGTATTCTAGAGCCTAATGTCCCTCAACACTATAATTCCATAGGTTGCTCTAACTTGCATTTACCATCTCACTGAACTTTAACCTAAGACTGCTCAACAATTAGTTCATGAATTCAATATTTCCATACTCCCATGTTGACTGCTTGAGTGAAAGAAGTGAGTCCTTCCATCTCGTATCATGGGAAGTAGGAAGACTGTGAGACTATTGCTGCTACAGAAGCAACAGTAGAAGTAAGTAAATGACTGTCTACTGGCGTGCCAGATACTGTAGGTTGTCAGAGTGAGAAATTTTACCAATGAGAACATTTTTTCTAAATATTTTAAAGAATAAAACAACAAAAAAAAGAACAAGAATAGAACAGCACAAACAAGAATACACCAACAACATTTAGAATGCAACAACAATAAGAATACAACAACAAAACAAGAATTCGACAACAGCAACGATAAGAATACAACAACAACAATAAGAAGAATACAACAACAACAATAAGAGTACAACAACAAAAGCATTGAATCATGGATAAGAATGCAGTATTCTGTGACAGGAAGTATTTGGTATAAAGTATATTTTGATATCAAAGAGGACCTCAAGTCATCCTTAATACATGTTTTAAATAAAAGAGAACTAGTAGTGGATTGGCAGAATTGGTAGAGCATCAGACAGACTAACATATGATATTTAGTTATATTTCTTTTATGCTCTGAGTTCAAATCTAGTCAGAGATGCTGTTCTTTTTCATTTCATTCTTCCAGGGTCAGTAAAATTAGTACCAGTCAAGTATGGGGATCGATTAAATTGATTATACCCCTCTCCTACCCAATGTGTGGCCATGGTCCTATGTTAGAAATCATTTTAAATAAAAGAGACCATGTACATTTACGAAGGAGTCTTTACATGGTTGGTCACTCAATCTGCTAGAAATAGCAGCTAAAACTCTCTGAAATCATACCCTGTTGTCTTAAATAAGTCAAGAATATATTAGATACCATAGTCTATCATACCCCTGAAAAGCTGGGATAGTCACAGCTGGTACAACTTTAATCATATGCCTATTTGATCAGGGCTTACCTGGGTCAAAAACAACAGCAACATATATTGTATCCTTGAAGTTGGGAACTGTTTGGTGTCAGAGATAAGTTTTTAAAGGTTTCTGGTGAATAGGAGATTGGACTAAAATGATAGAATGTATCACCAACAAAAAGTGTTCATAGATTTGGAATGAGACAGAAAGTAATTGCAGATTGAATAAAAAGAAGAATTACGGAATATATGAGTTGATTTGAGAGCTTAGAATACCATTGATGAATCCAGAAAGTAAGCAACAAGTTAAGAAGTTACTTTTTCCACTTGGTATAAGTATCCAGGAAAATGAAAATGTTGGAAAATCTGAAAAGCACAAGGGAATGAAAGTAATGGTTTGGCTAGCATAAATCCTTGTTCTGTTAAATCCTGTTAAATCATGTGGTTGAAGAAATTAAGATAGATCATTGAGTCAATGAAGGGAGAATTAAAGGTTAATTCCTTACATGTGTGGAAGATTAAATTGGGAGCCATATAATCAGAAAAGGGTTGAGTATACTTTGTGGTAAGAGTATCATTGACAGAACCATCAGTAATAAAGAATTGGAAAAAACTTAGTTTGTGAAAGACAGGCAGTACTTATAGCTTTTACAGGCTCACCAAGACTAGAGTTTACAGATTATTAGAAGTTGATAAGTTAATGTTCAGTTTGAATTCCTATATGACATTTAGTTGAAATGAACACAGAGATTTTATAGTTCTAGGAAGTAAAGATTGAACAGTGTTTAATACGGGCAGCATTCCCAAGAATAAGTTTGTTTAGCTGGAAGTAATTTAGAGTTGGCAAATTTAGAGGAAAAGAGATAATTGTTGTATTGTACAGGAGACTAAGAGAGGATACAGCTCCTCTAGAGGATAAGGTTGTAGAATGTTGGTTGGTGAAAGCTTGATAATTAAGCAAACAGCTTAGTATAGTACAGAGGCACATGCGTGTGTGTGTGTGTGTGTGTGTGTGTGTGTGTGTGTGTGTGTGTGTGTGTGTGTGTGTGTGTGTACTGTCTCTAATTCATGATAATTACTCCAATGTAAGGTATATTGATAGACTTATATATATATTGTCAGCAACACTTTAAGACTGAACTAGTTCTGTCTTTCAAAAGTATACCCAACCTTTCTGATACCTTCTCAGGTACAGAAATATGTTGCCAGAAGAAAAGTTCAACAGAGATTGTAAGGCCAAGCATTTTCAGTGAGTTTGTCTTCTATTATAATTACATTTACATCTAGGATGCATTGTAGGAATATAAATCCCCCCCCCCCAGTACTTGAGTGGTACTTTATTTTATCGACCCTGGAAGGACGAATGGCAAAGTTGACCTTAGTGGGATTTGAATTCAGAATGTAAATTGGCTGTAACTAAATACCTCAAGGTATTTTGTCTGTCACTCTAGTGATTCTGCCAGTGTTGCTCTTTAGTAGTTGAAATGAACAGGAAATGTTCTTGCGTGTAAGAATCGTTAGCAACTTGAGTGGTTTCTTTGCAAAAGTTATGACTGAAGGAGACAGACAGTAAGTATTAAGGAAGGCAAAGTCATTCAAGTGTTGAAGGCTTTCATTTTTGTCTACATAAGTTTTAATGAACCACTTAGGTGAGAGATATCTCTAGCGTTTGGAATAGAGTAATACAGTTGACAGACAGATATAGAAGTGGCATCCAAAACTGCTTCTACTGCTGAGTTGGAATAAGGTATAAAACATATTTGTTGCCATGGATAGTCAGCATTTAATTGAGAAAAGTCCATCCAATTAGTCAGAAACAGAACTGACAAAAATAAGGAGAGGCTATTTTATATATACTCATCCGACTCATATCAGCTAGAAGAAAATGTTGATAATAATGATACAGATGATGATGATGAGGAGGAGGAGGGGGAGGAGGAGGAGAGGAAGAAGGGGAAGAGAAGAAGAATGTGGTAGGATTGATTTTTAGCTATGGTTTTAACACATCATTATCATGTTTATAATTTTGTGTTTGGTAACAGCAATTATATAGAAAGCACATTTTTGTTTATATCTAATATTCTTTGAGATGGGATTTGGACATCATACCAAAGGATAAACATTTATTCAAGATAGGGATAAAAATTATGATGCTGGCAATGAGGATACCAATGATGATGGTGATGATGATAATGATGATGATGATGATGATGATGATGATGATGATGATGTTGCAAACGATAACAACAGCAAAAATATTTTCAGAATTATTAAATAGAAACGATTAAAACTATTACTTTGTTTTTGTCTGAACAGCTGGTTGTCTAAGAGTTGAGAGATATCAGCTTTGCTTAGTCACAGATGGTGAGTGAAGTAGTGTAAACACAGTACTTAATACCCATCAAAGAAATAAAGTGGGTGGTGTGGGCATGATTCAAAAGACAGAGGTTGATTTACTTTGCAAAGCAGGTGTGTTTGAATGATTCATTTTCTTATAGCTGTGGCAGTAGTAGCACTCATTTCTTGGTTTTCTCGAGCAACTGTGAAGGCTCAGGGTTAAATTAGCCACTATTTAACTGTTAACTGAATATTTTAACACTGCCTAATTTGGTTGGATGTTATTCTGTCACTGTGCAACTTTGTATAAGTGTGTGTGTTTGTGAATTCATTTATATTGAAGTGTTTGTGTTTACACAGTTCTCTGTGAATGGTTTAATTTATTCCAATATTTAACACATACATTTTGAAATACATGTTTATTTTTAATGTTTAAATATGCTTTCCAAAACATGGTTATTTATAATGTTTCAAAATGTTATGTTGTCAATAATAAGAAAAAAATATGGAAACAACATTTGAATTCACTGTTGTAACTATTAAATTCTAAAATAATGATGAACGAATAAATATATAAGTACATTTCATGTTTTTGTTTCCTAACAAGATCTATTTTGAGATTATTTGGTTTCCTCCTCCTTACACATTTTGGGAACTTCTGTCAGTGTTTAATGACTTCAGTTAGAATACTGAGAATGTTGGAAAGTCTTAGGGAGAGAAAACAATCATTAAACTGAAAATAGAAATAATAACGATTTTGAGCAGTTAACCTTATAATGTATAACAACCAATTTAAAGTATTAAATCATATAACATATAATTACTTACATAGCATAAAGATGACTAGAGCTTAGTTTTCTCATTATGATTACTATGTATGAATTAGAACTAGCAAACAACAAACCAGCCCTATGAATAACAACATACAATTATGAAGACAGGGGAAAGAGCAGCGATTTTTAGATCCTACATTGAAAAATATGTAGGTTTTGAAATCTCGATCAGAATGCAGGTGACCAAAGTTTCTTGATGGTGTATTTAACTAATGTTTAAGAAATCTCAAACTGTATGTGTTGTTTGTAATCTAAAATTGTTTTTATTTCGATAGCATCGTTGCATTGTAAAATAATATGTCACTGGATTCATTGGTGGTACACTCCTGATAATAAAGTCTGTTAAATTTCTACAAGACTTCCTTTGTTTGATTGTCATTGTGTTGTAAGACTTTCAGGTCGGTTTGTGTTTTAATCAACCACCAATAGTAGTCAGGTTGTCATGCAGATTCTCAAGGAGATAGGTATATAGCCAGTCTGCCTGCCTTGATGTCGTCCATTATAACAGTATCGGCAAGGGATTTTCAGAACTTTTTAACAACATGCCTGAACAGACAAGGATATTGAATTGGCAGAACCATTAGAGTGTTGGACAAAATGCTTTGAGGTACTTAGTTACAGTCCTTTACATTCTGAGTTCAAATCCCACTGAGGTAAACTTTACTTTCATCCTTCTGGTAAAGGACTGGCAGAATTGTTAGAGCATCAGATGAGATGCCTTGGGTAGTTATTCCGGCTCTTTGTGTTCTGAGTTCAAATCCAGCCATGGCCTACTTGGGTGGCAGACTTAATTCATCGCTCAGTTTAATACCACCACCCGGTCCTTGGGTGCCTTTAGCGGAGTCCACCCTATTGCAAGAATTCGGGCTAGGTCTCCCAGTCTGAGGATAGCTTCCTCTCTCTTACCAGTCTTGGTGGCTCTGAAAAAGAGTAACAGGCACTACCTTTTCCTCCTGACTAAATGATAACAAAAAAAATCTGTATTACAGACCATCACAATAGAGCCTCTATATGGTCATTCGACCTACTAGAAACAGCAGCCAAATCTCCCTCAAATTACACCATAATGTTTTAAACAAGATAATGTAGTCCTAGAATCACTGAATAAAAGATGAGATGGTCACAGCTGGAATACCTTTGATCTGCTTGATCAGAGCTGAACTGGGGCTAAACAACAACAACAACAATAGACCAATACATACTTTATGAATATATCATAGTTGTGCAGGAAGAGCTTTTCCTGCACTTGTTAACATTTGAGTTGAAGATTGCCTGTATTTTACTTCATATTATGTCTTGAGCATCATCAAAATGAGATTTAACATTTTTTGCATTATTCAGTGTGTAGATTCATTAGAGAGACTATAAGTCTTGTTTGTACAGAGGTGTAGCAAGGTGGGGGCAAGATGGGGGCAATCATCCCAGGGTACAGGTGTGAAGAGGTGCAATATTTCCCCTGGCCTATCATACCTGTTAATTAAGGTGAGGGGGGGGGGGCACTAGAAGTGTCTTTGCCCCCAGGTGCTGAGAAACCTTGCTACACCACAATGTTTTTATGTCTAGTTTCTGTAGAAATACTTGTTTCTTTGTCAATTTCCATGAAACATCTAATTGATGGTTGATGTTACCACCATGGCTAGTTCAGTTGATAGATATATGAAGTGCTCATATAGGAAGTGTTCACTGTAGATATTTTCCACATTTAGAGTGCTGGTGTTATTGAGTTTCTAGAAGACCCACTTAACTTCTGCAGAAGTAATTTGGTTGATGGAGTTTCATACCTATCTCTGTTATGTTTTTTTTTAATGCTACCCTAAAACTGTTGACAGAAGTTATTAGCAAACAGAAAAGTTATCTGTTGTTTATTTGTAATTGTTTTGTTTTTGATTTCATGGATAGTGGTTTTTTACTTTTGTCACCCCTCTGTCAACAATCATACAGTTTTAGACCTAGGTAACTTGTCCTGCGGTCATTTAACCTACTTTGCTCTTTGATCCAGGGTTGTTGATGAAAGTCCTGGTTTCGGGTATAATTTGTTTCATTTTGAAATGCTAGATTCTTATAAAGGTAGTGAATTGGTAAAGTTGTTAGAGTATTGGAAGAGAATACTTTGCAGTATTCACTCCCGCTCTCTGTGCTCTGAGTTCAAATCCCACCAAGATTGACTTTGCCTTTCATCTTTTCAGGGTTGATTAAAAAAGTACCAGTCTAGTACTGGGATCGTTTCTTCCTCTCTTGCTTTCTTTCTTTCTCAACTTCTCTCTTTCTGGAAGAAATTGGCTGTCAGATCGGGATAGGGATGGGCTTTGCCAGGTCTAAAATGCCCATGACTTGTCATTGGTCATGCCAGTGCTTCTATGATTCCACCAGGAGTTAAGGGACAAGGAAAGGAAAAGAAAGACTCTTGTTAGATATGCGCAAGCTTATCACTTTTTACTTCAGTCTCTGCTCTTTAATAAAGGGACTGAATTCATTATTGCTTTGGAAATTATTTGATGTAATAATACCTGTCACTTTTGCTATCTTTTGGTCATTTTAATGTTATCAGCTATGACATTCATCATCGCCCACAGTTTGCTCTTCAGTAAAAGGTTTTCAGTTAGAGGTCTCCTATGACCTGTCATTAAAGGGTTTAAGTTTCATCAGATTTTCTTAGATATTCCACTAGCAAGTTTAATATCGCTGCTTCTATGATACCAAGGAGTTTTTATAGCTTAATTTGTGTAACAACAGTTTTGTAGGAACCTACATTGATTAACACTTGTTTTTATGACTGTTTATATGGGCATTACAGATCTGGTATTATCCCATCTTTGGCCAACCAATATAGGCCTATGCCGAGTGACATGTTGGAAGGTGATGTGACATGAAAAGGCTTCACAAACATGGTTATGTGATTATCTTGCTAAATTTCTTCTCTTACTTTCATGATATCTCATTTATAATTCATTTTACCTGATGATTCCAGGTTTTTCTTCCAATCATCGATAATGAATACTGTTGTAGATGAAGCCAGGTTTGAGTATATAGTGTACTAGAGGACAGTTTGATAACGAGTTCATTTATCCCTCTTTCTATATAGATTGATGTGAGACCTTATACATATGTCATGGAGCATTTAGTTTTTGTATTTTTAACCTAGTCAACTGCAGCACCAAAATGCAGTAGTTAGTAGTCATCTAAAAAATTGCAAAGCTCTTTCATAGTGATCAGTGCATGGAGTTGCAAATTGATCCTACACTGTAGTATATATTTACAGCTCGTTGGACTGGGCTATTTGAGAGCTAAGTATGCCAACGATAGAGACATAACCGAATTCCGAGGACAGGATATGAAGTGCTGACCTTTCTAAAGACTGTCTGCCAACCTTTCCACTTGGCTCTCTTGTTATTTTACAGTCAAATTAATTATGTGCTAAGCATATATTAATATGTTATAAACAATAACTTTGTTTTCACACCTGCATTTGCTGATGTGTGCTGTTGGTTGACTGGACAAAACTACTTGTAATCCCTGTTTATTTCACATAAATTAACATCTGTAAGACTACATGCTTCCAACAAAAAGTTGTATTGAACATTTTATGTTTTTCATAACCAAAGCTATATATATATATTTATATACATATACTAGCAGGAACACACTATCTTAAAAGATAGCGTTTCACATTGACAATTG
>JAOPJM010001463.1:24496728-24509937 GCA_027124095.1 Muusoctopus leioderma | reverse complement strand
TTATTATTATTATTATTATTATTATTATTATTATTATTATTATTATTATTATTATTATTATTATTATTATTATACTTTCAGGGCAGTGGATTTGCAGAATCTTTAGAGTGATAGACAAGATACTTTGTAGTCATGTACTGGGTCAGTTTAATCGTCCACAAACGTTCTGACTTAGTGCCCATTCATTAGTAGAGTGCCGGACTAAATATCTTGCTGTTTGCCATCATGAGCTTTTCATTCTGAGTTCAAATTATGCTGTGGTCAACTTTGCTTTACTGTCACAGGATATTGATAAAATAAGTACTGTGCTCTTTCCCTAGACATTTATCATTATTAGGTGGTGGATTGGCAGAACCGTTAGAGCATTGGAACCAATGCCTTGCAGTATTTATTCAAGCCAAAGTCAACTTTGCCTTTCATCCTTTCGGGGTCGATAAACAAAGTACCAGGGTTGATATAATCAACTGTTCCTCCCCCTCAAAATTTCCTGCCGTGTGCCTATGTATTTACTCATTTCCAAGAAAACTTTGGAATAATATTCACAGCAGTTTAAGTTCCTCTTATATATTTTTAAAAGGATAGTAGGAAAGCCATTCAGGTTTGTTATTGAGTATTTCACAATTTTTAATCTGTTACAAATATAATATTTACTTAATCACTTGCAATATTTGTTGATGACCCTTTTTTGATCCTCAGGGTAAGTTTTCACTGCTAAATATTCCTTCAGTTCAGATACTTTTGTTCAAGTGAATTAGTAAAAGCTCTATTATAGTTTGCATTTGCTGCTGTTGTTGATGTTATTGTTGATTAGCACCAGGGACATCCCTGATTGAACAGTCCTATGATCTCAATAATTCCAGTCATGACTATCTCATCTTTTTCCAGACATACTGTATCTATAACTACATCATGCAATGTGATCTTCTTTTTTTTTAAATGACAGATTTGAAGGAGAATTGGCTGCTACTTCTAGCAAGCCAAACGATCCTATAGAAGCTCCTTTGTAGGTTTGTTGTGGTTCTTTGCTGTTATTGTGTAGCTCCAGACATCACTGTTTCAGTAAACTACTTGGTAGAAAGGCAGTGGATAAGCATAATACGGCCTACATTCTAGAGGTGGCCAACCATTTCTACAATGATATTTTGACTCAATATTTGTACTTAAATTATATATTTTTTTTTAGTCAGGGGAAAGAAGGGTAGTGCCCTGGTCTGAATGTTTGCAACAGAGTAGTCTCCACTAAAGGCACCCAAAAACCAGGTGGTGGTGTTAAACAAGGTGAGATTAAGTCTACAGGATTCAAACTCAGAATGCAGAGAACCAGAAGAAATACCACAAGGCATCCCATCCAACAGTCTAATGATTCATTTAGTTCACTGCCCTAGACTGGTAATTAATTTATCTAGCCTGAAAAGATGAAAGGCAAAGTTGACCTCAGTGGGATTTGAACTCAGAGTGCAGTGAGCTGGAACGAATATTACAAGGCATTATACCTGACACTCTAACAACTCTGCCAACTGCCACCTCATTTTATGGTCCTCATTTTAAATACAATAGGGAATTTCTGGGGCAAAAATATGGCTACAACATTGAGCAATTTGTTGATATTGTTTAGCCTTGATGTAGCCGACCTATGATCAAAAGACATTCTAGCCTTGGCCATCCCATCTTCCTTTTCAAAGATAGTGTATCTAGGACAACATTATTCAATGTGAACTTCCTTTTAAAATGGAAATTTGGCTGTTATTTCTACCAGGTGAGTGACTGTTTAGAGGCTCCTTTATTGGTTCGACATTGAGAGCAGGTTGAGTTACTACTATGTAGAAGGTCACATGGCTTGTAAGCCTCCTCAGTGTCTCTCATTCACATGCATTGAGTGAGTCTATTGAAAGAACCATTTCTTTCATACACAGGACCAATTTTCAATGAAGTGATTCTGCCTCCTTTCATATCTATAAAAAAAAAATTGAGATTGAATTTTGTTTTCAACATTCTTGGTTAGGCATTTTATTTATTCATTTATTTATTTTTTCCTTAATGGACACCTTATTTTAGTTTCAATATCTTGAAGCAATACTTTCATTATATTTTATTCTACTTTTTGGCTTTTGATTTGCTTGTTTAGATTCATTTTGAAAACTTATTTTGTTTTCATATAACTACTGATCTGTCTCATGGAATGATATTTTTATGAGGTCTAATTTTCATCTATAGAACATTCGATGACAAGGTTTTATATATATATATATATATATGTGTGTGTGTGTGTGTGTGTGTGTATGTGTGTGTGTGTGCGTGTGTGGGTGTATATATGTATATATATGTATGTGTGTATATATATATATATACACACACACACACACACACCTTTTTTAAATAAACTAAGAAAAGAGATTATCTCTCTGCAATTCCAATAACTAGAAGAATACAACATCAAAAAGCACTGCAAAAAATAAAAAAACAAAAGCAAAAAAAAAATTAAAAAATGATATCTTTGCTGAAAATATTAAACCCTGAAAGCTATATAGCTTCATAAAAATACCCTTACTGAAAGAAAAAAAAAAAAAAAAAAAATATACGATGCTGGAGAAACATGTTGCACCATCTATAGAGATAGAAACTGATTTGATTGATTTAGAGATAGGAAAGATAGTAATCTAGTTCTCAATTTTAGTGTTAGTACAATCTTCCAAAGAAACAGAAATCACTGAACCTTCACAGCTAATTTAATTAGTTTATGTTAACAACTGACTCTCCACATCTAATATATTTTTCCTGCTTTATCAAAGCTGATTTGGTTCATTTCATTTTGGTTTAATAAATTAAACTAACAGTCAGGCAGTCAAATGACTGCACTTATTCAACAATTTTCTCTTCATCAGTCTTTTTTTTTTTTTTTTTTTCTTAAACTCAAACTTTCCTTAAGAAAATCAACTTATTTCAATCATTACACTGGAAAACAAAACTTCCTCTTGACAGTTTCCATTCAGCTTCTCTAACCCTTATTTGACACTGTTTAACCTTTTACATTCTAGAATCTACTGGCTGTACCCAAAATATTGTCTGTAATAAAATCTTCTGAGAATATTTTAAATCCTAATTTTTTTTACCATGGGTTTTGTGCATTTTTATTTCAATGTATTGGTAAACGTATTTAGTAAGCTGAGTTATGTATGTAATAGCCATTACAAGTGTTGCAAGCAAATGTCAACTTGAAAAGGTTAGCGTTGGTAATACAATGGAAGGGAGATTCATTGTTTCCAGTTCCAGTAGGCTAGTCATTTTAGAAATTACAAATAAACAAGAAAATGGCTTGATGAACTAAAGAGTTGTAAAGTAGTATTATAGCAAATAACAGTATCTACCAGCTTGAAAGGTGGAAAATTGGTAGAATCATTAGAGCATTGGACAACATGACTTGTAGCATTTGTTTTGACTTTCTGCACTCTGAGTTCAAAGCCCACCGAGGTCAACTTCGCCTTTCAGCCCTTCAAGGTCAATAAATAAAGTACCAGTCCAGGGTGATAAATTGGTGAAATTCTGATAGCAATACCTGCAACAGCACTGGTGCCAAGCTGTGTCGGCCCTTGCCTTTCCCTTGCACAACATTAGTGGCATCGAGAGGAGAGATTTGTATGAATGGGTAACTGCTGGTCTTCCATAAATAACCTTGCCCAGGCCTGTGCTTTGGAGAGGAACTTTCTAGGTGCATATCCATGGTCTCGGGAGACATATGGAGGCCCTGAATAATAATGATCAGCTAGAAAGATACGCATTCAGATGTATGAATGGAAGAAAGGTGGTATGGTAATAGGGATTAGTTTCCTATGTAGGAGAATAGTAGAAACTGAAAAGAGGAATAGGTGAGGAAATGTTCTAACCAGATATTGAAGCCTGTATAATATTAAATTGAAACAATGTTATGAAATAGGAATTCTACAGATTGAGGTAATCATATATGTAATGATCTGTATGCATTGATATGTATATATGTGACCACAAAAACTTCCCCTTCCATCACTTTCTCTTAGTAAGTAGTAACTCACACTGTCTTTAAGACAGCTATTTCACTGAAATAATAAACTTGCCTCTTACATTAACCACCCACCCTCAAAGTGTAAGAGAAAAGGACGGGGAGGGAGAGAGAAAGAGGCACTCATTGGCTAAGAAAGTTGCTTAACAGACAAATAAAACATGGTCTCTCAACCTGCTAAAATAGCAATCAAATCTCTCAAATCACACCCTACTGTCTTAAATTAGGAAAATGTTGGAAATGTAAACAAGTTGCTGAAGTAATTTAAAATCTCATACCTTCTTCTCCTGTCAATCAGTTAAACCGGAACATGTTTTCATGTTCTATGGACTACATAACAGCAAAAGATTTTACTTCGAGTTAACGAGAGAAAGCCATTGCACTAGCACTCGACCTGTGAGAAATAGCAGCCAAAGTTCTCCCTCAAATCCCATCCTCCCATTGTATATTAAGAAAATTCCTGGTCTTGTGCAAGAAATCATTGTTATTATTAAAAGATGATAAAAGAAATCATTATTAAGAACAATTCAGCTGAGATGACTTTTCCCTTTCCTCCTTTAATGGAGGTTGATGATTTGAACTCAGTATGTAAAGGAATGTAAATAAATACTTCATTGCATTTTTCTGGTACACTACTGATTCAGCCATGCTCCAAAATTTAAGACTAATATATTAGGAAAAGTTGATAAAGATTAATTTAACAGTGAAATCCAACTTTCTTCAGATTCAAGTGTTTTTCTTTTCTTTCTGAGGTTTTCAAAATCTAGTGGTTGTAGACACTTTCACAAAATTTTAAATTAAATTCCGTAACTCAAATGAAATTGGGAAAATGAAAAGCAAACAACAAAGTAGGGAAACACGCACATCAATAAGAAAAATAAATAAAATCATTGCAGTTATTTTATTCAATTATTCACTTATACTAAATATGTAGAACTACCATAAATATATTTATACTGAGAAACTTTTCAATTTGAAACAACAAAATATTTGCTGACACTGATCACACCTCTCATACATAGGTGTAAATACAGTAGCCATCATAGTCATAAAGTAGTGTTTCAATATAATAAATTGGAAGTTCAATGAATTGACAATTCTAGATAGGAAAATCAGAAAACTACTCGGTGTATTCCAAGCAAACTACCCCAAAGCTGATGTAGATAGGATATACCTATCATGCACATATAGAGGAAGGGGCCTGATACAAATCAGAACTATTACAAAATAACTGCTATGGGTCAAGAAAAATGGCACCAATAATAATTGATATACTGGGTATGATAAAAGAAAGTACATGAACAAAAACAAAGATCTCCCAGAGTTCAGAACTTTGCACACAATCTAAAATAGTCTTACAAAATGTAGCACACTTTTTCTCCGTTTTTAGCTTCTAATAGTTTCTACTTTATAACTTCTTTATATTATAGAGTAAATCTTATTTTTATGTTCCCTTATTATACTAAGGATATAAATTTAAAATAATCTTCCAAAGCAACTGTTGTTGTTGTTGTTGTCAGCCCTGATCAAGAAGAACTATGATCAATGACTTAATCAGTTGCTCAGTTTAACACCACCACCTGACACTTGGGTGTCTTCAGTGGAATCAACTCTAGTGCAACCATTCAAGTCAGGTTTCTGGTCTGAGGGATAACTTCCTCCCTTCTTCACACCAGGTTTGAAGACCCTGAAAGAGTCATGCATGCTGTTCTTTCTCCTCTGACTAAGCTATTACAATATAAAGAAAAAAAATGTTTAAAAATGTTTAATTCAAAAATATCAAAAAAAGGCATCTTTTTGTATATCTAGGACTACATTGTCCAATGTGTTCTTCCTGCTTTAAGATGGTAGGATGTGATTTGATGGAGATTTGGCAGCTGTTTCTAGCTGGTCTTAACCAAGTAATATGTTGGTATTGTTAAACTCAATTTACTTGATTAGAGAGTCGGGGGTGAAGTTTGTTGACCAGTCAGATTCTGTCAAACCTGGATTTGAAAGAATTCAGAAACAGTGCTGATGCACAAAAGTTCTTTTTAAATTTTATTCATGACAAATTGGCAGAGTTGTTAGTGCGTCGGACAGAATGCCTTGCTGTATTCGTTCTGGCTCACTGCACTCTCAGTTCACATGCCATTGAGGTCAACTTTAGCTTTCATCCTTCCGGGATCGATAAAATAAAGTACCAGTCATGTACTGGAGCTGTTGGCCTTGTGCCTATGGTAGAAATAATTTTATTCATTTATTTATGTATATTTATTTATTTAAGTTGTTTCAAATGTGTTGTTTTCTGAAGATAAGCTCCAGGTTAACTGAGTTTTGTGACCAGGTTTGAATTCTTGGTTATAAGAGCATCAGTTCACTTATGTTAGTAACAGCCTTAAGAAATGAATGACTGTCACACAATATCAGTTCCCCTATATCATGAATATAAAGTCCTCCTTTTGTCATAAGAAACCTGTAGATGTTTCTAAATAATCTACTCACAAGCAATTGTGGAAGGAAAGATTGGTAAATATTCCACCAATGCCAGATGTGAAGATGGAACCAGCAGAAAATTTGTCAAAGAGCTCGGAGTTCACTTGAAGCGAGTGGAAATGTCTTAATCAACTCCACATTAGATTTGGTCTTACCAGAGATACTAAAGTGAAATGGAGAAATAATGTGGAATTCATTTCTGTTACTGTGGAACTGTCCAAACTATGAGCCACCTGCTGATTTGCCTATTATTAGATTCCTCTTATTGTTAGATGATTTGAGAAATAACACAAAGAATGTGCAAGATTGTGTAAAAAGTGGAAACATTTTATATACATTTTTACTCTTTTACTTGTTTCAGTCATTTGACTGTAGCCATGCTAGGGCATCACCTTGGAGGGTTTTAGTCGATCAGATCGACCCCAGTACTTATTCTTGAGACTGGTACTTATTCTATCAGTCTCTATTGCCGAACCGCTAGGTTACAGGAGGTAAACAGACAGATACGGCGACAAACACAAACACACAGACGCACGCACACGCGCACACACACACACACACACATATATTTCCATCTACCAAATTCACTCACAAGGCATTGGTTGGCCTGAGGCTATAGTAGAAGACACTTGCCCAAGGTGCCACACAGTGGAACTGAACCTGAGACCATGTGGTTGCGAAGCGAACTCCTTAACCACACAGCTATGCCTGTTATTTATTTTCTTTGAAAGCCTTCGCTGTGGAGATTGTAAACAATGTGAAAACATTTTACTATTACATCGTTTACTATCGCTACAACGAACGTTTTCAAAAAAATAAATAACTGTAGACATTTTATATGTTTCAGATGTTCTGATTTATGCTGTGTTCTATATAAATATACAATATTTAATATAACCGTATATTAATAAAAAATATATAACATCAAAGTTTCTTATATATTAAGAATTCTTTTCTTTTACTTGTTTCAGTCGTTGGACTGTGGCCATGCTGGGGCACCGCCTTGAAGGGTTTTATTCTATCAGATCGAACCCAGTACTTATTTTTTAAGTCTGGTACTTATTCTATCAGTCTCTTAGCTGAACCGTTAAGTTAAGGGACATAATCAAACACAAACACACACACATATATACATATATATATATTATATATATGACGGGCTTCTACATTTTCCGTCTACCAAATTCACTCGCAAAGCATCGGTTGGCTCGAGGCTATAGTAGAAGACACATGCCTAAGGTGCCATGCAGTGGGACTGAACCTGAAACCACGTGGCTGTGAAGCGAACTCCATAACCACACAGCCATGCCTGTGTCTATAATATACACTTATTAGATTATCAGTATATACACTTATTAGATTATTTATATAGTTTTTATGAGATAAACATTTTTTTACATAAAACACTGAATGAAAAGAAAAATGAAAATACATTAGATAATTTAACCCTTTCATTACCATATTTCTAATGAAATGCACTGCCTATGGTTTTCAATTAATTTTGAAAATATTCAAGAATTTGGAGGGATTTAGTAAAACAACTAACTTTCTCATTAAGTTATGTTTGGAACATAACTTAACAAAATGTTCTTACATGAAATTATAATGTAAGGTTTAAATTTAAAAATGAACACTTTAAAACAAATGGTTTTTATCATAGAACCAAGGGCGGTTTCGGGAGGGTTGATATCAAAAGGGTTAACAACAAATTGTTTTCATAACTGACCTTCATCAAATTCTTCAAACTCAGCAAATTCATTGTCTTCTATACTGGAATCATACTGACTACATGTAATGCAATGAAGAAGTGCAGTCAACAGACTAAGGAGGAAAAGCAGGTACGATAATGTTGTTTTCATTTCCTGCAAGAATATAAATATATATAAAATTAATGCATTGGATGAGATTTTTGTTTTGTTTTTTGAGGTAGTATTCTACAGCTGGATGCCCTTCCTGATGCCAACCCATATTTTTCAAGTAAGGTATTTTTTACACTGATCTTCACCCACCAAGCTGCAGGACAGATTGTTTATGCAGGACATAAACAAACAACACCAGTTGCTTAAGTGAGATCAACAATGAAGACTATGTGGAGACCAACAATGAAGACTATGTGGAGACCAACATGCACACACACATATATATATATGTATACCCGATGGGTTTCTTGATACATAGCAACAGTTAACTATCTTTTGACTGATACATACTTGTCTAGGCCACAGCTATAGTCAAACTAATAAAGTTTATTGAGATTGTTAACCTCATCTATGACTGCATTAAAAGGGTCATTAGCTCAATCACAGCTTAACCCTTTCATTACCATATTTGTAATGAAATACACTGCCTATGATATTCAGTTAATTTTGAAAATAATCAAGAATGTGGAGGATTTAGTAAAATAACTAACTTTCTTGTTATTAAGCTTGTATTTGGAACAACAAAAAGTTCTGACAAAATTATAATGGAAGGTTTAACTCTTAACATCCTGTAGGACATGGTTCCACATGCTACGACATCATCAAATTAATATGAAATATTGAACTATATATATGGTGAAAGTGAACTATTTTTGTGTGAAAACACCTCAAACACCTGTGTTTCTTAACTCTAAATTTCATAATAAATAAGCTGCCAAAAAACCTGTTTTTAGGCATTTTCTGCTCAATCATTAACGGACTTAGAATATTTGTAACAGGATGTTAAGAGTTAAAACTTATCTATGTTATCCGAGTTATTCTTTTTAACTTTTAACATCTCTCCTGCCAAATTTCAATGTATATATCAATGAGACATCACAGGGGTCGGGAAACCTTTTCCCACATTCAAATTTGAAACCACCCACTGACAAAGTCTCCAAAAACCTATTTGGAAAAAAACAAAAACAGTAATTTAATATAAGTTACATACCTATGAATTTGTAAAATTAAAGATTCATTATTTTTCTCAGCACTTACAATTTGTCCCTGCCACTAAAAGCAGTTTTTCACTCCTACTCTAAGTGGCTGCTCAACCTATTAGAAATAGTAGCCACAACCCCCTTAAATCAAACACTGTCATCTTAGAAAAGGAAGGACATATTGGAGAATGTAGTCCTTTGACCATGGGTATACTCAATGAGGGCTGACCTGGAGCTAAACTACTACTGTATACATATTGTTACTGCAATTGAAAATAAAGGGATACTATTCAATTAAATTTAATTCTGTTCAAACAAATGCTGTCGCTGACCATAGATAATTTATTTGACACCATGATACCCCATAATGTAAAGGTTGTTGAATCACATTGTAGCAAACACTGAATGATGTTTCTCACATCGTTTACTGTCTTGTCATCAATTTTTTACCTTCATCCTAGTGTTTATTAAACTATATGGCCAATGTTATAAACTATATGGCCAATGTTATCCTCAGCCAGGCCCAGTTTGCTGTGTTAGAATTATTGTTAGGTGTCGAATTGGCAGAGTCATAAGCGCGTCAGGCAGAACGCCATGCAGTATTCGTTCTGGCTCATTGCGCTCTGAGTTCAAATTCAGCTGAGGTTAATTTTGCCTTTCATCCTTTCAGGGTAGATAAAATAAAGTACCAGTCTAAGGTGGTGGACTGGCAGAATCGTTACAGCATTGGACAAGATGCCTCACGGTATTTAATCCAACTCTTTGCGCTTTGAGTTCAAATCCTGCCATGGCCTATTGAGTGGTAGACTTAATCTGTCACCCAGTTTAACACCACCACCTGGCTCTTGAGTGCCTTTAGCAGAGTCCATTCTGTTGCAAGCATTCAGGCTAGGTCTCCAGTCTGAGGATACCTTCCTCCCTCCCTCCCACCAGTCTCGGGGGGGGGCCCTGAAAAAAGGGTGATGGGTACTGCCTTCCCTCCAGACTAAGCAGTAAAAAAAAAAAATAAGAATATCAAAGCTGTATACAAGCAATGTGGTTACTCATTATCATCATAATCGTTAGTTCTTCCTTTAAAGGGATCATCATAATCGTTACTGTCACCACTGTTGTTGCCATCAGTCATAGTCATAGTCGTAAACCTCATCATCATTCCCCCCACCTCACCCGTCATTATCATCATTATCACCATCATCCTCATCATCACCCTCATTACTCTCACCACCATTATCAGTGTCAGCAGCAGCAGCAGCACCACCATCATCATCCTCGTCATCATCATCATCATCCATCTCACTTTGGCACCATTGGCTACTGCAGTTATTTCAGCCTCCTACTTCTGTAAAACTCCCTCCCCTCCTTGGTGGTCATGAGAAGTCCAAAATGCTCCTAGTTAAAGATGTGTAGGTTTGTGTGTGTGTGTGTGTGCGTGTGTGTGTGTGTCCGCACGCATGCGTGCTGAGTATTAGTGGTCTGTGTTATAAATGTTGCATGTGTATATGTATGTGTTGACATATGTTGCATGTGTTGACAAGAAGCTCAAGTAGGCCAAGCTTCTTGCCAGTATATCCCATTTTTAGCTGCAGGACTCACATCCATTGCAGATGTAGGTTTGCTAGAAAGAGGCAAGGAAGGAGACATTTTGGATCTAACTCTGGTGGTTTTACATTGTAGAAACAGATGAGAAATAAATGAACACCCCCTTCCCTGGATATGATACAACCTATTTAAATATAACATTTCTAGATGATCTGGAACCTATTCTCAACAGTTAAATGATTGAACTGAAGCAATATAAAATAGCTGTTCCAATACATAACAAAATAGTGTAATGAACTTGAACCATTTCACTTGCATATAATACACTTTTGGGTGATAGGCAGTGAAAGCATATAAGCCTCCTAATATCCTTATTCTCTTCTTCCTCCTCATGTAGCTGGATATCAATCATACCACCACCATCACCACCAACACCATCATTATCATCACTGCACTAATCACAATCATCATTTTCAACACCATCTTACACCAAACAATACTTAGCCCCAGGTCAATACTGATTGAGCATACCAGACCTATGATCAAAGGCATTTCAGCTGTGATCATCCCATCTTTTTAAGGGCATGTAGGACTACATTATTTAGTGTGTCATATCTTTATTTAACTCAGTAGGGTGTGATTTGAGGGAGATTTGGTTACTATTTCCAGAAGAGCGAGCGGCCACATAGAAGCTCCCTCTTAGTTTATCTACACTAGTGAGGGATAGATGAGATTTCCATCATTCCATTAGCGGTACGCCTCAATTAACTTTCACTTTGTCTCAATCCTCCACACCACCTACACGGGACTAACCCTATACCTACACCTACCAACGCATTTACTTAACCAGAAATAAAAATCTCCAACAATAGTTTCAGTGTGTATTTTCTGAAGTCATTCATAAAGAACAGTATTACTTGATCAATTAGTGCCTTCACCCCCACCCTCCCCCAACATCACTACCACATTAATGTGGGAGAGTTATTTGATTCAGAGAATTACTGCTGTCAGAGGCTTCTTTTGTCTACTGTTCAAATTGACATATTACTGAAGCTCTCTGAACTGGAGAAGAAATCCAATGTACAGTTACAAAGTAATACTAGATGTGCACACACATGCATGCAAACATACACACACACATGCTCATAACACACACAATTATCATCATCATAATCATCATTATTTTACATGTTATGTTGGCATGGAAAAACGGACACAAAATGATGATGATGATGATGATGGTGATTGATGCACTTCCTATCACCAACCACTTTACAGAGATACCCTTAAGATGCCCTTCCAATCACCAACCCCTTTTCAGAGAGTACTGGGTGCATTTTATTGTGCCGCTGACACTAGAGAGTTGTTCTATGATTGAGGACTAGAGTCTATTCTACCCTGTATCTGTTCTTGTTCTGAGTTACTGCCCTCCTAGACAGACAACCTACAATGTAGCTTGCAAAGTCCACATTTCACTCATATGTTCTATTATTTAGTATGGTTTCTATGGCTGGATGCCTTTCCTATC
The DNA here is from genome assembly GCA_027124095.1 of Muusoctopus leioderma. NCBI lineage: Eukaryota > Metazoa > Mollusca > Cephalopoda > Octopoda > Octopodidae > Muusoctopus > Muusoctopus leioderma. The sequence goes on along the minus strand of JAOPJM010001463.1, from coordinate 24,497,463 downwards.
TCCAATCACTTTACAGAGTGTACTGGATGCATTTTGGGTAAGTGTCAACTACTCCATAGTGTCTGTTGGCTAATACCTTGTGAGTGGAATTTGGTAGACAGAAACTGTGCGGAAGCCTGTTGTACATGTGTGTGTGTGTATACATACATATTACACACACACACACACATATCCCATAATTATTCATGGATAATACACACTCATGTATAATACGCACCCCTAACTTTGGGCTATGAATTCTGGGCAAAACATCTCCCACTGACTTTTTACAATTTATAGCAGCTAAATTTAACCTAAATTTTACCTTTGTTCAACTTTTTATCCAGTTCGTATTGACTAAAAATAAGAATTTATATGGTTTACATTATGTTTTTAAACAAAATTCACACAGTATTTAGAGCTAACGCATGGACATGTTCACACAAAAATGCAACAAGCTTGTGGCGAAAATAAGCTCACACTAGGAGAAACAAAATTATAAACAAACACATTCCAGTGGCTAGTGGCTATTTCTCTGTAGCGGTGTAAAACAGAAATGGACATTACTACTGGCAGAGAGGCACAAGTCACTTACTCCAACAGGCCACATTCACCGACCAGAGCTTTCCATTATATGTACATGGATATTGGAAGCCTGGCAGAGCATCCCTGAAACCATTACTCTTTTACTCTTTTACTTGTTTCAGTCATTAGACTGTGGCCATGCTGGGGCACCGCCTTGAAGTCGATTAGATC
>JAOPJM010001463.1:24457357-24476017 GCA_027124095.1 Muusoctopus leioderma | reverse complement strand
AACCCTATACCACGTAGTTGCGAAGTGAATTTCCTAACGACACAGCCATGCTTGCTCCTATAAATACACACACACACCCACACACACACACACACATACACACGCACACACACACATATATATTATATTATATTTAACCAATTATTTTACTTCTATTTTAGGCTCACCGAATACATTCCATCTTTAGCTGTTAACGTGTTTGGTTTATTGAGATAATTTCACGAAATAAATGGCTTATATATATCATTAGGTCATCTTATCAGATAATAGAATTTCTTTGCTGACTGCAGCCAAACTTGAACTCCGTCAAATAAATGATCTACGAGACTTGTTACACGAGTAAAATTACTCCTGTCCTAACCTTTTATTATAGACGCTGGAACACACTGGAATAGACATTCATCCATCCATTTATTTCTCGATCCATCCATCTATTTAGCCAGACAAACATATATATACGTACACCATTACATATATCTATTCGGCATAATGGGATTTTCGTTGAAAAATCTGCGGAATGACTTCTGATAGCCTTTCCTGACTAGCTTTATCAGAGCTGTGAAAGACATTTGAAGTAAAACGAGTTTTATTCCCATCTTCTATGCTGCACACAGCGTTATAATCTAAAACCAGTTCGTGACATATGCATTGTAGCATTGTGCTAAGTGTGACTCCGCTGTTTTTTCCCCTCTCCATCGTCTTCTGATTTCCTTAGTTGAACTCATTAATCATACAATAAACAGCGTCTGTGTCGATAAGAAGGAAGCCATGTCATAAACTGGTCAACGGAATTGCTAAATGAGATATTTTTCTATGACACTTTGCCCGACAAATGACAGCTGGTAAGTCTTTGAAGATATTATCGCCTTCTCCGAGGAAACAAACAGCAAGGGTTAGTTCATGCTACGATATATTCTCCAGCAAACGAAAGATAAGCAACAAACGTCTTTGGTGGCCAGCCATTTCTCTCTATAAGAGTTCTTTAAATGTGTAGGCTATTGGCATAGCTAATCTAGATGCCATCTGATGGGAAATGTTCTGAAGCGATCTGGTCTTGAGGAATTAGTTTCTGTGTAAAGCTCCTTGAAAGATGAAAAGGAAGTAAGAATGTATGTTTGTTTTTAAGAAGTGAAGGCAAGTATGGACAAGTGCATCAAGGCTTTGTCAAGAAGAAACAAAACTGAAAATTTGAAACCATTTAGCTATAAACACCAGGTTTATTGTATTTCATCAAAGTGGAATTCTATTGATTTTCTTGTATTCTTTCAAATTACTTCATGTTACTTTCAACAAGCACAATAGTTGGTAGCGTATTGTAGCTTACTATGACACACACACACACACACACACACACACACACACACACACACACACACACACACACACACACACACACATGCGTACGCACGCACACATACACATGTATGTATGAATTAGTAATTAGCAATTAGTAATAGTAGTTAGTTATAATGTAAGCTAATAAACTATTCATTTTGTGCGGTTTGCCATTATAGAAGAATTTCAATGTGATATTAGACTGTATTAGACAGTACTTGGGGGCGGCCTATGTGCTGGTGGCTGAGTGGCCACGAGTGACCTGTCATTTCTCATGTGATACGAGAGGAGGTAATAATGTTAGTTTGTCCAGAAAAAAACGTTAAAAGGTGCTAATTTGAAAGACGTTAATCGCTCGGTAAGCAATAGAGATGTGGTTTAACTTCCGTGATGAGATCTCCTCACCTTTTTCACAGTCTGAAGCCTTACATGTAAATATATATAATGGATCTCCGTCTGAAACAGACGATGAGTGCTCAGTTGTTCGATCAACTACACTACCAACTCACTAAATTAGCGTGTAAGCGGCTGAGTATTCCACAGACACGTGTACCCCTAACGTAATCAGCTGGCAGAATCAGCGTGACACACAGTGGTTACAAGGCTGGACCTTTGAATTACAGGTACAATATATAGGGTACAATATATAGGTACGATATATAGGGCTGTCGACTCGCTATTAAGTATAACCACATTTTGCACTCCATTCTTTCTCTTAAGATGCAGTGTGTTCTGGTCATGGGCCCTCACGGTGACGAAAACGAACACCAGTATGGCTAGACCAATACTCCACCACACAGACAACATCCGCACAACAACGAAGTACGCAACCGCATGGACGACCGGAGAATTGCGACTGTTCTCGTCTATACTGCACATACCAGGCGCTCTCATGAGTGATCATACTACAGAAGTGGTGGTATTCCATTGTCGTAGACGGCGTGATACCCCGATTGCCACAACTAAAGGATTGCCGTCCGCTTGTGGTTCCAAGTAGTTTAAGTCGTGATCTGCACCGGAAACGAAGTTAAAAAAAGGAACAGGTTGCAAAACGTACCGACACATCAAGTTTGAAGTCGTTAAACTAGCAGCACAAGAAGAAGAAAAAAAAATGTAAGATGGCAAGAGACTACATACACCACAGGTTTCATGTAAGAGCATCCTTAAAAATAACACACTCACATTCGGGCACTGACAGATATATAGACAAAAACACGAACGCGCGCCTGCACAAACACACTTGCAAGAACTTTGACATATACACTATACATACACGCTGACCATAATATAGGTTACAACTCGACTTACTAAACGCCCCAAGTAATACGATATCCAGTTGACCTGACCATAAGAATTCTCTACTAATTGAAATTAAATTATCTATGTAGAAATATATACAAACTCCTCCTTACTATTTCTACTCCAATAAGAACAGCTACGGCCGATATTTAAACAACCAAATCGAACTTTGCATTGCAGTCGAGAAGGTCCCTGCAATGGTGAAACTTATATGTATAAATAACTGCCAATTGTGATATAATTATGTAATAAATTATTTAACTCTACTCCATGTATTGAGTTACCTATCAGTTAATGTTGAAAATATAACATACTTTCATATATGTTATACTTCTATGATCGAATATATATATACAATACAATAGGTAAACAACACACAGAGAAAGAACAACATGGAGAAAATAATGCACAATAATTGTATTAGTATAACACTTATAAGGAAGGAGAGAAATTGTGTCTGAACGTTTCAGATGCTAGTCCTTCATCAGAAAGGAGTACATAATTGTGTAAGGAAAGTCATTGAGAGAGAAGGAAATGAGGCAAGAAAGAGAGGAGCGAAAAAAATGGAAAAAAGAGGAAGAACGAAAAAAATGGGGAAAAAAAACCAGATAGAAGACATGTGCAAAAGGCAGAAGGTGGAGAGGAGTGAGAAAAACGAAAAGGCAGAAGGTGGAGAGGAGTGAGAAAAACGAAAAGGCAGAAAATAATTGAAAACAATTAAAATAATAAGTTACAGTTTCCAACTGCCAAATTTCACTCACAAATTATTGATCAACTCAATGCTGTGGTAGGAGGCATTTGATCAAAGTGCATCTGCAGCCGCACATAGTTATCAAGCAAACTTCTTAACCATGCAGCTATGCTTCCACTAAAAATAGCTCATTCAACATCCAAGAGAGATTTTTCATTTCTTCAAAGAAGGCCTCTTCTCGAAATGTGAAAACTCATCTCTCCTCATGGTACACAAACTTTACAATTTCATTCACTGCTTTGTTTTCCAACACAGACTTTCACTGGTTTCATCAGACCCTAGTATTTTTCTTTAGTTGCAAAAGCTTGTTGTCAAATAGATATAGACACCACTCATAAAATAAATGAGAAAGAGAATATTTATGAGAAATTAATGATGAATTGCAAAGGTTGCTATACTCAAACTATGGCTTTGTATCCAGGGTCATGAGAGAACTTAGTTATATGACTACATTCCTCAGAACCAATCTTGAGAAGTCAAAGTTTACAAAAGGGTCATTGACAGGATTGATTCACAAACTACCCATCCGTTGTGGCAGAAAGATTTTCAAAAAACAGAAAAAAACACTTCAGAAGTTCTGCTTCTAACTTAGTCAAGTCATTCAGGGACAGCCTTGTACCTTTGTGAATTATCACATCTTATCTTAATACATGGGAAGTGAAAATAAACTGGACATGCACATGTAATATTAAAAACGTGCATCTTTACTTAGATATTGATAAACCTGCATTTACAAAAAACAAAAACAAAAAACATTTATTAAATACTCCATGCAAACATAGACAAATCAATTTATGTAAAACAATATTTACAACAATTGATGAAATTACATCACATTTATGTTCTATCTGACAAATACTACCAGTCCAATTACTTTTTTTATTGACATCCTACAATATTTTTTTCACTACTAAAATTAGAAGAAATAAACAGATAATTGCTACAAAATGACCAGATCCTGTTATCTTTAACTAAATTATCACTGATTCTTCCATATAACGATGAGAAAATATCATTTTTATTGCAATTAAACACATTTTTAGTTTCATATACATTTTAGATATATAAATTGTATATAAACTTTCTATAAATTGCAGTAAATTGCAAGGCTTGACATTTTGATTCGTATTCATTTTCAGTAGTTTATATCTTATAGAGTGAAGGTGCATGGCCTAGTGGTTATGGTGTTGGACTCATGATCATAAGATCATGGGTTTGATTCCCGGACCAGGTTGTGCATTGTGTCCCTGAGTAAGGCACTTTATTTCATGTGACTCCGGTCCACTCAGCTGAAAATAAGTTTTTAATTCCCAGAGACATTATAATTTAAAGTTTTTGTTAGTTTCATTTTCTTCCCCATTTTTCTATTTTCATTTTATTTCTTAAGTCAGTGAATGTTCAACATAAAAGCTTAACATAAAACCTGGGGAAATCAGCATCAGACCCAGGCTTCATCGCCTGACAGGCTGAAGATTGCAAGCTGACAAAGTACTGGCTGCTCTCTGATAGGTTTCTCATCAGACCCATAGTGGTGGAAACATCTGGCATCCTGGGCTCCCAAACCACTTCCCTACTCCTTTTAATCAGGATGGGGATGGCTATCTTCAAAGATGAGCCCCATGAGATAGACTGCCTCTTTCAGTGCATCTCCCTCGCCACCCTCTGGTGCTACACATTTGCCATTTGGTCTACTGGGACCATGAAACATTAACGTTTATATCACCAGATTGTTTTATTATAATTACAATACTCTTAATCTGATAGCATACAATCAAAGCTTCAGCAAGTTATCTTTCATATTAAACTAATAGAAAATGTTTTATTTTTCTACTATGACATATATAGTACTACTTCTGAAAATTTTATCATTCATGTTTTTTCAAGCAAGAAGTCTACAATAATTGTTCTACTCCATCTAGGATTGTCAAGGTTTTGGTGTATAATGCATATAAATTAAACTGACTGTTTAAATCTTCTTTCGAATTTCAAGAAGTATGCATACAACTGAAAACCTTCTTAAAGCCTCAAGTGGAAAGCAAAACAGGGATTGGTTTCAATAATATTTACTCTGAGATTAGACCAAAAATAGGATTAAAGCACCCTAATGAAAGAATATAAGAATACTTAAATATATAAAAAGCAAATGGAAATATATTTTCTATGTTTTCTCTGGAAATACTGTAGAGAAACAAGAAAATAAGCCTGTAGTTCTTGCAATCTTGTCTCTTTGCAAAATGTTCAAGAGTGAAAAAGAAAAACAGGAAACAAATGAAAGCTGTGGAGTAAGAAAAAGATACTTGATTATATAGGAAAATATTGGGAGATTCTGCTTTATTACTGCATGAATGAGTTTTTGATAGTGGCTACATTTCATGGAATAGAATATCTCCTTGGTAGAACACAGGAAAATATCATGGTGTTAGTAATAAAATAAAATAAAGGATATTGACTGTTTGGGATTGGAATAAAAACTTCTTTGATATATTGAATCAAGGATTATGTGGTAGCTTTATAATGATGGATTTTTCTTTGAATTTAAAAGAGTATCCACAAAGCTGTTGGTGTAAGCTCATGATTAAAGTTATAAAATCCATTCTTTTGACTAGACACCTTATCCAAGAAAGACTTCAGTAGAGATTGCCAGAGATGAAAACAGTATTAAAGATTAAAATTAGGGTATAAAGCACATAACCATAGCAATAGAGATATTACTCCCAAGGAGAGTAATAACTAAATGTTATAACAGGCAAAACAAAAAAAAAAATGAAATATAGTATCTCACTCTCTCTCTCTTAAAAATCAACAACAGTAACTATTGAAATCGGTCATCACGACATTAACAATTCTCTTTCTTTTGTTTATGGTGAAGATAATCATAGCAGCTGAACCTAATAATGTCTTTAATAACTAAAGCTGCATGGTCGTAGTTATAGCTTAGAAAAACAATAACTAGCGCATCATAAATAAAAATACCATAGCCAATATAGGTTCAGAAATATCTGATGTTTTTGTTATCATTGCAGCAGTATATATTTTCTTGTATATGTTTTTTTTAAAGCAATTAGGAATATTCCAGATTTATCTAATAATATATTTGATTGAAAATGCCTTCATTTGATCAATACATTTTTAAAAAATGTACTCCTGAAATGCTACTAGATTTTGAGCACTATATACAATTCTATAGAAGTTATTAGAAATTTAAGGTGAAATTTAAAATTATTTCTTTGAAAAAAAAGTGTATAAATACAGAACCAATGCCTCAGAGTATTTGTTCATTAAACTAAAATAGCCAATCAGCTTTTAGTTACAGTTGTTTATTGAAAATTTATTCTAAACACCCAATTACCTTGTTAGCTTTTATATCTGTTTATTCAAAAGGGAAGATTAAAGAGATTTCTCTGCTATATTTATTGATGTAATTTGGTTTTGAAATTGGCATTACAAAATAATAGATTACAAGATATTAGAAACAGTGATCACATGCATTAGGTCATTTACTATAAATAGCTGGCACTACCATAGTTTTCTTTTTTATTTTAAAAGAATATTCTATTTTCAGTATATTGTATTTTGAATAAATTTAACTCAGAAGTATAAGAGCTTCAGTTATCTAGATTAGAGATAATTTTGAGCTATAACTGGTAATGAACACATTACCTTCATTGGCCAGTAAACTCAGAAAGAGAAAATGAAACCCAGCATACTGATTTTTAAGTAACCTCTATCATATCTTCTTGTATGTAAATTTTATCATAATTACACAACACACAATGCATACATGCACATACACACACACACACACACACACATATGATGGGCATGTGTATGTGTAGATTAGTATAAACATACATAAGCAAAGGTATAATCAAATAAAAAATTTGCCCCAGCATGGCTGCTGTCAAATGACTGAAACAAGTAAAAGAGTAAAAGAGTAAAAGAGTAAGCAAATTATTTTGAAACTCTCTTCAAAATTACTAATTTTATGAAATTCTGAGTGGTTTGTTTTGTTAATGTATTAAAACTCTATTGTGCTCATAACTTAGAAGTACTAAAGAAATAAAGAAATGAGACAGTTATTCACCCTCGATTAAGCTAAAATTCTTAGCTTTAAAATAATTGTGAATGTAATATGTTGTTAGGATTCTTTTGAGAAGTATATCTCGAATATAAATCAGTTTACATTGGTTATCAATAAAGAAAAGGCAACCAAACTGACTGGTATACAATTGCTCACCAACACACTCCCATATCTGGCCTACAGATGTGCAGTCTCCTCACATTCTACCACTACTACAGTGGCCTCTGCTCCTCGAAGCTGGCTGGTCTTGTGCCACCTTCACATAAGCTTTCCTGACACACTCTCTGGAAGGCCTGAATGTGTCTCATTGTATCCACCCTTCCAGGCTCTGCACTAAACACTATTTCCAGTTCTTTGTCCCCAGAACATCAGGATCTGGAATTCCCATCCTGCCCATATTTTCTCTGCAGCCATCAACTGGCAGCTGTTCAAGTGGAACATTAACTGCACTGACTTCCCCAGTCTCGGAGAGCCTCCAGGTCAAAGCATTAAAAATAAAAAAAAAGAACAGTATGCATTTCTTTTTATGTGATCCTGATCTATGAAATTATTACCTGTCAAAAAAAAATGTCTTAATTATCACTTAGAAATGATTTCAATATTTAGTTAATACAGAGAATAACATAATAACAATTATGAATAAAGTTGTGTAATAAAATGTAATCTCCAAATATAAGACATTCACTTTATATTGAGCTTCAAACATAAATTAGAAACTATTTCTTTTGCTGTCTCAAACACTATTTTTTAAGCCTAAAATGACTTGCTTTGACAATTTTTACCAATAAGACTGACAGCTCTTTCAGACTATATGATTGAGCAGAGAATGTTTGATATAAATGCTTCGCTGTTATCATCATAATTTTATTCATCTTCCTTATTCCTCTCACTTCCAGAATTTTGTGAAGAAGTCCTAGCTTCCAGTTTTTTTCCAGACCCATTGCCTACTCCTATTTGACAATGAAAACTATTGCTATTTTTTCTGATGCCCAGAATTCTGACAATGTTTGCTGTTTGCTGATGCTTATGTTGTAAATGGCACAGATGTTTGTATGGTATCCAGATTTCCTTAAGACATTCCTAACCTTTAGCAGAAGGACATTAATTTCTCTCGAAGTTGGATGGAATAGGCAAGGTGCCTTTTCTCCATTTCTACTTATTTCTCCTGTTGTCATTGTTGTTGGCCTTCCATTCAAGGTACAAAGCTTTCTTCTCCAAGGGCCTGGCCTCATATGTTAAGAAGCTGGGCAGCCTTTATGAAGTCGACCCATAGGGAAAGTGTATCTATCCTTCTTGTCCCCCTCCTCATTATCATCAATGACAAACATCATTATTATTATGCCCTCTAATTATTATCATAGAAAATAATCATAATTAATAATTGTATAACTATTAATTATCATTTAACATTATATAAACCAACAATGGCTTTGAGAGACAAAATTGAAGTTAAACAGAGCAAAACATAGTTTGTAGATAACTGCCAGTATATTTATAAATTCTAAGCTGATTTCTAGTTGAATCAAACTGGAAGAGTAAAAGTTTAGTATTCTTCTTGATGTTGAGGTTACAAAAACTTGAAACAAAAATGACCGACCTTTTATTCTGCAACAACCAACAAAATGATGAATCACTTATTCAGTCATTGATATATAAACATAATAACATGGTTTAGATTCAGCTACTGAGAGATTAATTTTATTGACAAGCAAGTTAATATGGTAATAATACAGGCTTAATTTAAAATACAGGCACATGTTTAAGATGTTTGTATAACAATGATATTTTCCATTAAAGACATGTAATTGTCTATACCCTACCTCACCCAATGCTCTGCACTAACCACTTAACCCAATCATTCCTCCTCAGAATATCAATCCTCTGTCTGGATTCCCTTCCCACCCATGATTTTCTTGCAGTTGATAACTTGTAGATGTTCAAACTGAACATCAACCCCATCAGTCTCACCAGCCTGGGAGGGCCTGCAAAGGTCATAGGCTCAGCTTCTTTCTCCAGACTAAAAATTATATCTATCATATAAAGACAATTAAATAGCAGAAATGGTAGAAGTGTTGGACAGAATGCCTTATAGTATTTTAGTTTTCTCCTTCTATAGTCCGTGTTGAAGTCTCACCAGGGTCAATATTTGCCTTATATCTCTAAAATGTCGATAAAATAAAGCACCAGGTATGTAATTGATTTAATTCAATTGACTAAACCTTTCACCTACAAATTTGTGGCCATGGTCTAATGTATGAAATCAATATAAGATGATGATGAATTAACAGAAATTATATAGAACTCTGCAACATTTATTTATATTTATTTATTTTTTTTATTTTATATCACAACAATTGGTGGGCAACAGTGTCATTGGTTACCAGCTTACAATGGGAAAGTTTGGTAGAGCAATTTGCATTCCATTTGATATATGGTTCCACATTGAAATGCTGCTCTACTGGAACTTGAGCCAGAGGCTGTAATGTGTTGATGATGGAGTCTTTGCCAACCCATTGGATGACCTTCTTCAGATGTGGTTTAAGATATCTTTGTGTGTGTATCAGCAGCAGCAGCAGCAGCAGCAGCAGAAGCAGCAGAAGCAGCAGCAGCAGCAGAAGCAGCAGCAGAAGCAGAAGCAGCAGCAGAAGCAGCACTGTTCCAGATATGGAACCAGTGCTCGATTGTTGATCTTACTTGAGCTATGTGGACAGTAAAATACTGAATTATTTGAGATGAGGGGAGGGGGGGGGTGCTGAATAGGAAAGTTAGTCTTTGGGATGCATTTTAAACTATGTTATGTAAGTAGGGTCAACAGGAAAGATAATTAGAGATTGTGAGGCCTAGGATTCATAGCAACTTTGAAGGTTTTAATTGCACAATGTTTATGACTAGAGAGGTACAAGTTCACTTCCTTGATATGAGCAATGACTGTGTCTTTGTGCCATCAAGGAAGGATCTATGTGGCCACTCAACATGCTAGAAATAGCAGCCAACTGTCTCTCTCAAAAACAAATGCACCCTAACCTCCTCTCCAAAAAGACACATTGGATAATGTAGTCTGGGGTACAGTATGCCTGTAAAACTGATGGGATGCTCATGGCTGGAATACTTTTGATGATAGGTCTACTTGATCAGGGCTGGAATGGGGGTAAATAATAACAACTAGATTGATAGTCATCATAAACACAATGCTAGGTAAAAAAAATGCTTTGTGTTTTTCAATGTAAAGTACTCATGGCAACAAAGGACTGTGATGGATAGAAAATGATGTATAGAGGTCAGATCTCTGGTCAATGGGCCTTGCAGAGGACGTGGCAAAAGATTGTGATAAGTGGTGATAATTTGTACAGGAGACACATTGAATCCATGCTTGGAAAAATGAATGCCAAAACATTTATATTGAAGATGATGATAATGGTGATGATGATGGCTCTGTTGTTGTTGATGGTGGTGATGCTGGTGGTGGTGGTGGTAGTGATGGTGATTATGTTGAATGAATGTGAAATTGTAATTAAATGTGGAAGATGTAAACATTGTATTATTAAAAATAAAATATTTCTAATTTTGTTAAATAGAAATCAGTTAAAATAGAAATTTAAAAGATTTTGTTTTGTTTTTCAAATTGTACTTCAGTTTTTCAATGCTTGGAAGTTTTAGTAAATTATAAACATTAGCTGAATTTTTGTAACTCATATGCTCTTCATAATGTCAATAATTTAATCACAAAGTAGGAGCACAACTTATTCTTCAGCTACACTAAAACAGCTAGTATGTTTTGTGGAAGAGCCTAACACCATTTAAATCTGAAATCTATTAACAATTAAATACCATAACCCGCCCATCATCATAACCATCTTCATCTTTCAACTTATCATCATCATCATCAACACCACCACCACCACCCCCACAACCACCACCACCGCCATCATTATCATCATCGTCATCATGATGTCATTCAAGCCATTGAGGAAACCTTCAAGTGGTTACTTACTTGCTAGAAATAGCCACCAAATATACCATATCATTGAAACGCCATTGATCATATGTGTACTCAATGACAGGGCTGACCTGGGGCTAAACAACAACAACACATAATCAATCATATAGTTGTTGGCATCAATTGTCATTTCCATCATCTCCATTTTAGCGAGCATATTTCTCCTTGGGAATGGGTTGGATGCCCTTTCCATGCCTCTCAATCTTGTCTCATCACATCTGGGGGACCCAAAGTTTTCAGGGTCTGATCTTGCCACTTTCTGCCAAGCCCTCCTTAGCCTACCTTTACCACAGAGACCATCCATCATTTACTTACAGCCCTTTTTCATGCAATATGTAAGATTCCTTTATATCAAATTTTCATACAAATAAATTCATATCCTTCACAGAGATCAGCTAATGTCTTTGACACTCTGTCATTTTTTCCGTCCCCTTGTACTTAAACTTCCTGCCAACATTTTAAGTAAGGTTACTACTTCTTGGCTTTATTTTGTTAACTACTTTAACATCTGGTTTGGCTACTACAAGAAATATTCTGTGCACCTGATCTACTTTTGTTAGTTAATACCAGATTTCCTTTAAACCTTCATTAGAAAGGCAGGTTTGAACTTAGAGTAAAATGGTTTAATAATTACACAGTAACAACACATAAAAGAAGAACCAAAATATCTGAGGAGTTAAAAGTGAACAGATTAAATAACACAGAAACATTCTACTAAGAACCGTAATTATTCCTTCTATAAGGAATTCCTTCTTACTTCATGATATGGTAAGACTAGCTTCAATTAGTTTTGACATTTATTGCTTCATGCTGTTGTTGTGTCTATGTTGATTAAGAAGACTACAGTGAGTCACCAGCACACACCACAATTCTTTTCATGTTGAGTATTTAGGGGTGTTGGATAATGTTCAATCAATACCACTCTCTTAGTGAACATTACAAAAGTAAATGAATAAATAAATAAATGATAAAGAAGACATATTTTATATGAAGTGCATCCAGCTTTAATTGACAAAAGTTTGGCCAGATCAAATACAATATCAATTGCTTAGAAAAATTAAATTGCTTTGATTGAACTCAAGTGCTGTTTTTTTTCTTCTCTTTGTTTCACATCCATTTATACCATATTAGAATAGGAGCGAATGTTTATGCAAGTTTAGACATTTGCCTACGTTTTGAACAACTATTTATATAGATCTAAACTCTGCCTACTCTAACAACTTGATATTAAAGCAGGGGTTTAATCTGTTATCAATAATACAAACTAAGGCAAGTTATTTGCTTTGCCTAGGGACACAGCACAACTGCTCTAGTAATATTTGAATTCATAACCATGTTGTTTAATACCAATATCTTGTAGCCATAAAAGTTTTACAATAATCCCAAAACGCTTCAGTAAAATTTAAATCTCGTCTTAATTCTAATCCATAAGCATAGCTTAGAGAGTAGTAAACATAACATGTTTTAAAAAAAGAAGCATATCTACATATAGCTTACTCTGGCACTTTTATAGTTTATCATGAAGAATACACTGGAATGCTTTTCTATTGCTTTCTCTTATTAAGGGGAGGGTGTAATACTTTTCCTAAAAACATTAGTTGTATATGTAATGCATAAAATTATCATTGTCATCATTATTGATGTTTTAATGATCGTTTTCCACGCTAGCATTGGTTGGACATGTCTGAAGTATAGTATTTCACTACTCCAATCAATTCTGTGTCATCTTAAGCTCAGGCCTCACCACTTGTTTCCATGTTGTCTTTGGTCTTCTCCTGCTATGGGTACTTGCCACTGTTCACACACAACACTATTTTACCCAGCAGGTGTCAGCCATTTAGATCACATGTCAATACTAATGCATCTGCCTCTTTTGTATATTGTCTGATGTCTTTTATGCCCAGCTGCTTTCTCAGCTCACTTGCACATTACCTTTCATACAAATTGACATTATACATCAACTTATTACTCTCCAGTCTCTACAGATCTTCAGCATTCAAATCTATGTTTCGCTACCATGCTTTGTGTACAGTCTGAATTTTGTATTGATAGAGAGATCCTTTGTTGCTAAAGATTGTAGAATATTTCTACTATATCTAGCAGGGCATCTGAGAAATTCATGGACTGTATTTTAGGGAACCCCTGCTAACTACTACTGCACATTTATCACGTTTTAATTGTTGGTTCCTATCAATCTTCCAGAAATCTACTTCATTGTTTGTGTGCCTATTACTTAGATATTTATTTGTCACCAGAACATATAACCCCTTCTTACATAGGTGTAAAGCCAAGACATATAACCCTAATGCTCTTGAATGTTTGACTTACAATAGATATTATTCAAGATTGAATGGTTTCTATTAGAAAGAACATTCAGCTATAAAAAACAGTTAGCCCAAAATATTGAATTTTCCAAATTTTCAACTCATCGAAGCCAGCAACAAAATGTGGGAAATATTTCAATTCACTTCAACTACTTGAAAATAGGGAACTAATATAAAACTGGTGATGATGAAAAGTTCTTTAAACTTTTAGCTTTCGGTTAGTTTGGAAATCTCCTACTTACACTATCACCTATGGATTCCACAATGAGGGAGCCGCTACATGGTCGTTTGACCTGCTAGAAACAGCAGCCAATTCTCCCTCAAATTGCACTCCATCATCTTAAAAGAGAACACATTTGATAATGTGGTCCTGGGTTCCTTGCATAAAAGAAAAATACAGGATGGTCATAACTGGAATGCCTTTGATCATAGATCTGCTCAATGAGGACTGACCTGGAGTTAAACAACAACAACAGCATCTGTCTTTCATCTCTTGACTCAGACTGCTCTACTGCAACATGCACTGACAAGACTCTCACGAGTCAATCAATACTGGTGTACCTTAAGCTTGGGTTATGTGCCCCATTTTCTTCCATCTATATACTAATAATCTGCTTGTTGTCACTTCTAACCACACACAATCCTATGCAGATGATACCACCCTTCATTGATTTTTTAACCTGCAGCATACAGGCATTATTTACATTCAACTTAGACATGTCATGCTAAACTTGACTGCCTCTGTGAAAATATATTTCAATGGGAACATGATAACTTAGTCTTCTTGAATATCACCATGACAAATCACGAAACATATCATTGCCAAAGCTGCAACCTATAGACTAGACTTCCTGTTCAGGGCCAGAAAAATACTTCAGCCTTAATCAGTTATTGATTCTTTACAAAACTCAAGAGAAATTCACATTGGATTACAGTTCTTATGTCTGCTATACATACAAACATCCTAGACTGTGGCCAAAAGAAGGCCATTTGGTTGATTGACAAAGATTTGCACATCAACTTGCTACAACCACTGGTTAGCAGACATGCTGTTTCTTCTCTCTGTCTCTTCCACCACTACAATAGTCTCTGCATCACTGAACTAACTAGCTATGTATTACCTCTGCCCTGTTCCAATCAATATGCCCATATTTCCTCTTTATGTTGTCTCTTATATGTCTCACCTCCCAGATTCCACACAACATTTGTCCATTCATTCCTTTCCAGAGCTGTTAATCTCTATTGCATCTTACCAACATTTTCTTCTAGACATTTTCCTACATATGCTCAAACTGAACATTAACAGCATCAATATCACTAGTCTGGGAGGGCATGCAAAGGTCATGAGCATTACTCCTCTTTTTCTAACTAACTAATAAAAAAATTAATAAAACCATCATGATTGCTGCAGGAAAGGATGGTAATTGTAATTATTCCAACATTCTCCAATTTTCAGTTTTTCATTCATCAGGGTACATGAAAATAATATATGCTGTCTTTTACTCTTTTACTGGTTTCAGTCATTGGACTGTGGCCATGCTGGGACACTGTCTTGAAAGGTTTTAGTCAATCAAATCAACCCCAGTACTAAATTTTAAGTCTGGTACTTATTCTATCAGTCTCTATTTGCCGAAGTGCTGAGTTACGGAACATAAACAAACAAACACCAATTATTAAGCAGTATCAACGTAAAGACAGATACAGAGAGAGACAAACACAGACACACAGATGTGTGCACACACACACACACACACGCGCACGCACACACACACACACACACACACACACACACACACACACACACTCACACACATACATCGCGCTTCTACAGTTTCCGTCTACCAAATTCAGTCACAAGGCCTTGACCACCATGAGGCTATAGTAAAAGACACTCGCCCAAAGTGCCACACAGTAGAACCAGACCCAGAACCACATAGTTGTGAAGTAACATTCTTAACCACACAGCCATGCCTGCACCTGTTTAGATTTTGTCCCTGTTCAGTCTATGTGCAACGAAAATCTTTTGCAAGCATTCTTCATTTATTTTCCTCGCATCTGGAGATCACATAAGAAAGAAATGATCAACTATCCCAAAAAATCATCATCTTAGTGGTTACAGTCTTCAATGGATTTCATGCCTCTTTTGTGTTGTTCCTATGATCTAATCTATGACCAGAACAGAAAAGAAATGCTAATAGGATTTGCAGGAAGCTTTTGATAAACTGTCTAAAGCACTAAAATCTATAACAAGTTCACAAATTAGAATAAATTATTGATATTTTATTAATAATTCCTTTCAATGTGCAAACGTTTTTTACTTATCATTTGCCAACACAGACCATCATTAGTTTCCTCATATTCTACTGTTTAACTAAAATCTATCATTGGTGCATCATCAGTGGCAAAGTTTTACCCACCCATTGGGAAGACTTAAGAAGATCAGAAAATACCAACTGAACAGAAAGTAAGCTTTTTTTAAAAAACAAAGATTCCTAGATAGTGTGATCATCATTCTCTCAAAACAGCAAAGTTTTTAATGGTAATTTGAAATAGAACGAATATACTCAATTGAACAAGTGATATATGATAAAAAAATGTTTACTTGATATGTAAAAGAAGAGATAGAGAGATAGACAGCTACATGATAATTATAGGTAAGGAGATTGAATCAAAACAGCATGAGTGGCATGATTGGGGAAGAGAGAATAGGAGGAAGATAGAAGAGGGAGTACTGGAAGTGAGAGAGAGAGAGGGTAATAGAGAAGAGGGAGTTATAGGAGAGAGAGAGAGAGCGAAGGATGTCAGTAATGAGTGATAGAGAAGGGAGTAATGTGAGAGAGAGAGTGATGGATAGTAATGAAGATGAGTGATGGTAAGAGAGTGGGAGTGTTTGATGTCAATAATGAATGATAGGGGAAAAATCTTACCTAATTAATTCTTAATGTTAAAGGCATTAATAATTATTTCATTCTTTTCTTCCCACAAAAATGTAATATTATACTTACATCATATGAAAATCTACCATTTTCAATTAATATTTTCAAATATTTTTTTTTCTTTTTGTAGCAGCAGTTTTTTGTAATGTTCCTTTAAATGCTCTCTTCAGAACAAAACAAAGTCATTCAGTATCCTAAGAGATTTCTACATCAAACTCTATATCAGATATTTTTTTCAAAATCCATGGTTAGTTGATCTGATCCAAATTCTTTTAGTTTTTACTTTTTAATTAATTTTCTTTAATAATTTTTATAAAGCAATTACCATGAAACACTTGGTGACAATGTCAGTTGTTTTTCTTTTTTTTTATAAAAAAAAATATATATTTCCATATTCAACTATCTAATTCACACTGGAGACATGTTTGAAATTAACTCTGACAAGAAACTAGAAAAACAAAACAAAAAACAAAAATACAGATTATGATACAGATGATGCTCACATACTAGGCTTGAAATTTGTAGACGTGGAGCATAGTCAATAATATCAAACCCTAGTACATTACTGGTACTTGTCAACACTGAGAAAACAAAGGTATGTTGCAGGGGTTTTCTATTTATTTTTTAATATTTAATATTTATACATTTTTCATTTTGTGGTTATGGCTTATTAAAGCAACAATATTGACTGCTGAACTAGCCACAAGGTCACAAATTTTAGGGGAGGGAATACTTGATTAGATTGACTCCAGTATTTTTCTGGTACCTATTTTATCACCCCCCCCCCCCTAAAAAAAGATGAAAAGTAAAATCACCAACACAGGATTTGAACTCAGACTGTAAAGATGAACAGCTAAATACTACAAGACATTTTGTCCAACACTCTACTGATTCTGCCAATCCACCACCCTTGTGGCAGCTAATACTGAGAATATATTTATTATTCCTATTCACCTGTATTGTTGTGACTTGTTCTATATTGAAGAATCAAGGTGATAGAACTAATCTATTGCTTGATTTAACAGTCCAACCTGAACTTAGGATGCTTTAACCAAAGTTCATATCTTGATATGCTGCTTTCTACTGCAGCAACCCATGAATCATGTCTTCTTTCTCCCTCCCACAACCAGTCTTGGTGGCCCTGCAAAAAAAGGGTATGGGTACTGTACTTCTTTCTATAATTAAGCCATAGAAGAAAAATAAATAAATGCACAGGCCAATGTTTGTTCAAGATGTTTACAAATTATTGAAATTACCCACCATTTTATTACTGGTACTTATTTTATTGACCTCAGGTGGATGAAAGAGAGCATTTACTTGAGAAAAGATTTCTACTTGCATCACTGACAGTTTCTCGTCTCTCTGTGCCATTTTCTCCAATGAACATCTTCCACTACCATTATGTTAAAGTATATTAACCATAAAATATCTTATCAGTAAGCAGTATGAGTTGGCTTACCCACCTGCTCCTTTCTCTCCATTTACCTTTTTTACTCCTCTTCCTTACTCTTTGTTAAATGGAGATAATGCACAATTCATTTCAAGGAGAAAAACATTTATAGTATTCTCCATAGGGACCATCATAAATCGTACTTTTGTTACAATAAAACCATTCGTGTTCATAGTATCCAGGTGCAAAATATTTCCTTACAGCTTCCCTACTGTGGTGAATATCAAATGGATATAAAACTTATTGGCTTTTGAGTATCTCTAATTAGAGTTGTATCAATGACCAATACTGTGCTCAAATATTATCATATAAGTATACATATATGTATATATATACACACACACACACATGCACATATATATACATACACACACACACATATATATATATATATATATATATACACACACACATATGCATATATCTATAGTATACACACACACAACTTGGTTAGGGCTGGCCTGTAGCAATACAACATCAACAATAT
>JAOPJM010001463.1:24439235-24457257 GCA_027124095.1 Muusoctopus leioderma | reverse complement strand
GCCTTTGAATGAAGGAATAAGTGTATATATATATATATATAGCCTTTGAATGAAGGAATAAGTGTATATATATAGCCTTTGAATGAAAGAATAAGGAGATATATATATATATATATATATATTCACACACACATATATATACCTATTCTTTTATTCAAGGGCAATATATATATATATATACACACATTGCCTTTGAATATATATATATATATATATATATATACACACACACACACATGCATATACATGTGTGTATATACATGCATACATGAATAACATTTCTTTTTCCAATGGTCTTAACAATTTGAATTATACCAGCTGATTCTTCATCATTTTTAAGAATTTTTTTATAAAATATGTAAAAAAATAAAAAATAAAAAATAAAAAACATAATGAAGAATCAAAATTGTTCTTCTTTGAATATGAAATATCAAAGAGAACTATATTCTTCTGGACTGACATCTTGATTCTTCCAAAATTCCCTTATAAGATCTCTTTTTTTCTGTCCTCTTAATGATATTAAAAAAAAAACATTTAAAAAAAAGAAAGAAAATAAAACATTTGTCTAAGATTTCTGTTTTTCTTTTTCAACCTTTTACAATATATTAATGTCTGCTTTAACCAAATCCTGATCCGCCCTTATTAATGGAGACTTGAGTATAAAAAATAAACAAAAAAAAAAAAAATAATCTCCAATCGGTTTGTATTCTTGGGTGTTTTGTGCAAATTTTGGTTGGATAAATGACATTAAAGAAGAAAAAAATGATAAAAAGGAATTACCATTTTGAACAAAATGTTTGTACCCTAAACATTTTTTTTATTTTTTTTTAAATTCTATGATTTACCAAAACTCCATTCCTTAATCCGTTGTTTCTTCCTTGTATAATTTGAAATGAAGGGACAGAAATAATTTCATCTAAAATTTTTTGTTTTATTCAACTTGGAGGGGGGAGGAAAATTATGCTTTTTTTTATTTTAATTATTTTCCCATGAATTTTTGTTTCACTTATCACAATTTTATTAAATATTTCAAAATACTGAAAATTGTTCATTTGCTTCATTTATTTACTTTTGAAAACCAATTGTTGTTGTTTACCCCCTCCCCACCCTGCTAGTCATCTCTGATTGATGATTAAAGTCATTCCAGCCATGACCATGCTGTATTTTTCTTTTATTTTTATCCATTATATCCTTTTTTTTTTTAATAAAAAGACAGGTGTCATTTGAATTCGAGGGAGATTTGGCTGCTATTACCAGCAGGTTGAGCAACTATATAGAGGTTTCCTCCCTCAGTACAATTGATATATGAATGCATCAAACTACTGTGCTTTGTGATGCATATCCAATTACAGTATGGTGAAAGATGTGTAATGATAGTATTTGCTGTGGTCTCACCAAAAGAGTCAAACCAATTCAGGGTGTTGTAAGTATTTATTTACTCAACAACCTCAAAGACTTATTATTAAGCACTGTTACATCACATCAAACACTGGCTCATTGGATTCACTCGAGACACATTCCTGGCCATAACATTTAAATATCCTCCAAGTTAGTGACGTGTATTCCTAAGAAGCAAAGTAAGCATTGGTTACCCTATAAAAATTATTCTCTTCCAAATTAAAATATCTTTATATACAATTGAATCAAATAATATGTTAACTATCCTTTTACATTTTTTTTTAGTCTCGGTGAATTTATATCAACTAATAGGAGTCCAAACTTTAAAAACTTGAAAAACATGCTATTTGCTTGCCTGGCATTTTTTCATGACATGCCACTAGTCTAAGCTCCTCCAAAAACTGCAATTAGATTTCATAGGATAAAAAAAAAATAGTTTTAGGGAGGTTTTGTCACCTAGAATATGGGAACACTGCAAGTGAGAGGTGTCATCTATCTCATCTTATAAAAATCTAAAAGTAACTGTTTCAAAGTTTCCATATAATATTTCTTTGTCATGTATATGGATGTGCTTTTAGTTCTTAGGGATATAGCACCTAATCACTGTTCTATTTTTATCTTCAACATTCTTGTCCCCTTCCCACCTTTCATCATAGACTACTACACTTTCTGACTATTCTCTGTACCACTCTTAACATTCTAGTTCCCCACAGCTTACTTTTAATTTTATTTTTCTCCTATGAACTTTTCCTAAACCATTGTTCTGACCACTACAACCAACACATTCCCTCTCCCTCCTCTTCACTATGATTGGCCCTTGTAATCATGTTTATGTTCCTTTGTCTCTCTCGCCACTCACCTTCTTGTTCCAGCTTTCTCTCTTTTCCCCTACCTCAGCAACTTACTACTTTGACCACCCCTCCCCCACATCATACTACTCTCACATAACTCAAACCTCTCACACCATTGTAATCTGGCTTCCTCCCTCCCTCTCTTCCACTTCATTTCTGCACTTCTTTTTCTCATTTGCATTCATGCACCCTAGTGTATAAGACCTTTAGCTCTCATGCATCCTAGTGTATAAGACCTTTAGCTCTCTTTCTCTCTCTCAAGAAAATATTAGACTTCTCTCCTTTCTCATTACATAAAACTTATCCCACTGTTTGAACTATTCAAATCTTTGTCAGTTTTATTATCTGAAGAAGAAATGTTACAATTGCAAGACTGCTTTCTACTATTAAAATAATCAATCAAAATAACACTTAATGATTGGTAAGTATTTAAAGGACTGAAAATGGTGAAGAAATCTCCATTATTAAATTTAATTAAAATCCAGGTATGGTATATAAACAATTCGTTTCGTTTCTTTTTTTCTCAATATACAGCCCCCCCCCCCCCCTCCAACACACTAAAACAAAAATGAAGTTGGCCCAGTATGGTCACAGCCAGTGGATAAAATCAGTAAAATAGTATTTCCTTAAGTATTATAATAGATAACATTGATTTTTCTAACACTGGCACAAGACAATAAATTTTAGGGTGAGTATAGTAGATTAAATTTATCTTCCAGTAATTGACTGGTTATTTATTTTAGTGACCCCTGGAAAGTGGGATTTGAACGCAGAATATAAAGGGAGGGATGATATTACCAAACACGTTGGCAGAAATGGTAGAGCACTGGATTAAACACTTTACATTGTGACTTCTTTCTGTCTAAGACATGGGTCAAATTCTGCTAGGGTAGATTTTCTTTTATCCTTCTCGAGGTATATAAAGGTAAGTACCAGTAATATACTGGTCAGTTCTATTGACTGTGTTCAGCCTCCCAATATAAAAATTAGCCTTGTGCATTGTCAAAAGAAATCAATATAAGCAAACATTAACATATGGTATGTTGAATACAATCAGTCAAATATACAATATAGGAAATGCTTTCATTCATTCATACATAAAATAATCTATATTCAAATCTCAGTGAAGTAAGTAAGCTGTCTCATATATTGACGTAATGTTGGGTGTAACCCTCAATCTGACCAAGTAAATATACATTTTTTTTATGGTAACACAAAATGAGATATTTAACCTTGAATTATAAGAATGCTATAGGTTTTTTTTTTTTTAGAAAAATATCAATAAAAATAAAAATTTCAAGTTTTATTTAATGTTTAACAATACTAAGATACTGCAGTAAAAATCCAATTGTATTTTTTATATATTAAACTTCTGATTTTTATTATATATTTTTAGGTTAAAGCTTTATATACAAGGGTGCGCCAAGTAATTGAGAACAAAATATATTATTTTGAATAGCTTTATTTCTCTTTATAATTTATTTTCAAAATAATGGTAGACATGTTCAACGAGATATATTAAAGAAATAGGTTATTCAATAAAAACTCCCTCAACCGTAATACAACCATGGAAGCAACTGCATGCCAGGATATGACTGTTCTCTTTCATGTTGCCCATCACATCTATGATAGCAGCCTTTGGTATCCCTCTCAATGACACCCCACATGTAGTATTTCAGGGGGTTCAAATCGGGAGAAATAAGAGGTCACATGATTGTGAAAATTCTCGGTGAGCTACTCCTGGGTTACGAGGGCCATGTGGGAGGGAGGCAGCAGTCCTGCTGAAACATGTATGGCCTTCCCTGGGCCACCATCAATCCAGGACTGGGCCACTGTGTCCAGCACCTCAATGTAGGCAGTGGTTTGACCCTGAAGCCCTACAGGAAGAAGTGAGGCTGCATGACATGGTCCTTGTTACTCACGACCCCCATGACCATCGCAGATGATGGGAATTTGGTGCACATCACTGCAAATATCTCTGTGGCATTTGCACAGAGCCGCCTGTTTTTACTCCTGTTCACCTTTTCATCAGTATAACGGGATTTTGTTCAGCAAGCGCTTCGACCAGATCACATGCCCTCTTCTCATCACATAGGACTTTTACCTGATGTCCTCCTCGTACACCACACGTCTGATAGTGGACACCGCCATCTTGAGCTGCTCGGTGATGGTGCTCATCGACTTGCTGGAGTTGTCATTGATGATGTCCTGGACCTGCTGGATGAACTTTGACTGTCCTGACGACATCTGACTGCTGAGAATGCTTCTTTCTTTTGGTCATGGATGACACGTCCCTGCCAGAGACCTTGGTCACATTGAAGAAGCTGGCGATCACCAAGTTGCTGTGGTTGGTGGTTAGAGCTATGAACACGGTGTACCTTTTCATTTCTTTTGTCAGTTAGAATCTGCCATGTTGATGCTGTCGATACGTCTGAAAGAGAAATGAGAAAGTTAAAATTTGGCGCATGTCACGTAACATTACATTAGATCATCTTCCATTTATAGCCCACTAAAGTGTTCTCAACAACCTGGCGCACTCTATATATGCTTAAATTTTACTTCTTATAAGAAAAAAACAGAAGTTTAAAATATATATATTTTTTTTTCAGCCAATTATGTATAGTAAACTTAGAATGTCTTCTTCATATTCTGACAAAACATTGTTTTTTAGTCTACAGTCCCCTAATTGCAAAACTAAATTAAATACAAGCCAAGAAAGAGCCTCTACATGGTCACTTGACCTGCTAGAATTAGCAGCCAAATTTCCTTCAAATCACACCCTTTTATCTTTAAAAAAAAAGGACATTTTGGATAATGTAATCCTAGATATATTGTTTCAAAACAACAAAAATAAAAACAGGATAGTCCATGGCTTTAATGCCTTTGGTGATATGTCTGCCTGATCAATCAAAAATTTGGGTGGGAGGGGTACTTGACTAGTACTTTGTTTATCGACCCTGGAAGGATGACAGGCAAAGTTGACCTCAGAATGTAAAGAGCTAGAACAAATACCGCAAGGAATTTTGTCTGATGCTAGAGCCTTTTTATACATACAGCCTTTTTCTCCTTACCCATTCTTGGACAAACTCTTCAGGCAAGCAGACACCTTCTTTTGGGACATACCACTGCCAAGCTTCCTTTACCAACTTGATTCTATCCATTGCCTGTGCCCAGCAATGATGTCAGCAAAACTGCTACTATAAACATTCTCACTCAGCAGATTGTGTGAGTGTTGTTATTACCATAAGCATCAAGAAAACTGTTCCCACTAATATTAATGTCTACAGAAATATCACTATCTTCTTCCTCTAAAGTGTGTGTGGCTCATTGGAATATATTTTTGTTCGTTTTCTTTTTGTTTTCTGTGTGGTTGTGTTCATTTAAGTTTAATAATAATAATAATAATATAATAATTTTTATTTGCTACAAAGGCGGGGGCCAATTACAGGGACAGACATGAAGTGCGGGGGTTTACATAGAAAATCAAATGAGAAAAAATAATGAAATATAAGTATACAAATAATGAATAATGATGATGTATTCCTCCTGATACAGGAGGACCTCCATCTAGGGCCAATCGAGGAACCTCACAGATCCCAGATCACCCTAAACAATAAGGGCTAGTGACCTCTACAACAGCTGCTCTCCGACCTACAGGCGCATACTTAGAGCGGTCTTATCCACTCTTGCCATTTTCACCCACCTTTCAGTAAACTCATTTGAGGACAGCAACTCCCTCTCCACCATCACCTTTCTTTCCAAGTGGAACTTGAAAAAGTCAATGAGGCCTCATCCAAAGAGTAAAGTATTTGTCCTCAGACTTTTCAGCCTCGTCCATCACACAACCTCTTTCGCTATAGCCACCAGACAGAGGAAAAACTGCCTTCCTTGCCCATTAAAGGAGGGCGATGGAGCAATCACACAATGGATGCAGCCGATAGCCAGATCCATCCCACACACAACAGCTGTTTGACATAATTTCACAAGTCAGTAATGTCTGGACACTGAACAAACTAGCCAGTTCGTTTTGTTGATGCCCAGAGCTTCTCCAAGAATGTTGTCGCTCTTCCCCACCACTAACCCTTGCTAGAGTGGAACTTCCACCCTTCCCATTGCCTGACTGGCAGAGGGCAGTGAGCGTCTTACAACATTCCGGATGCCAGGTGCCCAGTCTCGGTCGTTGTTCACCCAGGAATGCTGCTCCATCAAGAAAGGCGACCACACCAGCTCACCATCCAGGAATCTCTAGGTAGTACAGCCTCAATGCGTGTCAACGCATTAGCAGCCACGGCATGACTAACCCGCCAAGCAGACGGTACTGGCAGCAGATGGACCACCTGGCCAGGGGAACGCGTTCCTTCCAGAAGAAGCCGAAGCGTAGATGCTCTAGTCTGGTCAGATGGAAACTGGGGAAAGACACAACGGTCAGGTGATAAATTATAACGGAGGCGATTTAGGCATTTGTCACCTCTGCTCAACCTTTCAGGGATAGCTTTTCCTCGGCCCATTTCTGGGTAAGATCGGCCATCCTGCTCGTTACCTCGTCCCAGTTCTGGAACCAGACCCCGAGCAGTTTAACCAGTCCATCTGTCCAGCACCTCCTGACACTGTCCGACATGGACTTGCCTCTCCACGTGCCAAGCTGCAAGCCCACCAACTTGTCCAGATTGATTTTTGCCCCTGCCACCGCCTCATATTCCTTCAGTTTGGGACGCCTGACACCATGACGGTGACGTCCGCATAAGCATCCCAGTTCAAAAGGGATGCCCCTCAAATGCTCCAGCTTCCGCAGTAGTGGCTCGAGAGCCAGCACATACAGGGGAAGAGAGATGATACTCCTGACGGACGAAGCGCGTGATGCAAAATGGTTCCGAGAGGTAGCCGTTTAATCTGACCATTGAGCAGATGCTGTTGTATATTGCAGTGATCCAGCCTCTGAAAACGAGACTGAAACCGGCCCTATCGAAGGCTTTTGACTGATCCAAATTGATCAGGGCCCCACCGAAGCCAGCTATATTCCCAACCCTTTCTATGATGTATCGCATTGGGTGGAGGTTGGCATGGATGGATTTGTTCAGGATCGCACACCTTTGCACTTCCCCGACCAAACCACCAACAACAAGTGCCAACCTCTTCGCTAACACCTTGGCCAAAATCTTAAATTCTGCATTCAGCAGTGTTATGACATCCCGGCATCCTTTCTCAGCAGTGCTACCACACCCTGGATCACAGAACTGGGGATTCCCCTGTTCTGGTGCCAGTTGCGACCATATTGAAAGCCTTGGGTTGATCCAAATAGATCAGAGCCCTACCGAAGTCAGGTTTATAACCCATTCTCTCTACATTGTATCGCATGAGGTGAAAGTTTTTGTGGATAGATCTACCGGGAATTGCAAAGATATACGCGCTCTCGACTATGCTAGTGGCAACCACTCCATATATTACTAGCACCTATTTTATGTTGGTCATGTTGTTTAGCCCCAGGTTAGCCCTGATCGAACAGACCTATGATGAAAGGCATTCAAGCCATGTCAATCCTGCCTTTTTGTTTTTTAGGAATAGTGAACCCCAGACTACAATGTACCCTTTTTATGACTAGGGTGTGGTTTGAGGGAGATTTGGTTGCTATTTCTAGCACATAAAAACTCCCTCATAGGCTTTAGTACCTATTTTATTGATTCTGGCAGGATGAAAGACAAAGTTGACTCATGGGATTTGAACACACAAAAAAGTAATATAACTAATTACCACAAGACACTTATCTGGTGCTCTACCAAATTTGCCACTAGACTACACTTGATTTATTTGCCACAAGGGTGGCAGTTGAGGGGACATTACAATGACAAATTACAAAAAACTGGAGGTTTTCACAGAATCGATTATGGAAAATCAGATATAGAAAAGAAACAGTATACAAAAGAAATGAAATGGGAATGTCCCAATAAAAGGGACAGCTATCTAGGGTCAATCAAGGAACCTCACAGATCCAGGATTACTCAGACAAGCAAGGCATGTGCCTTCTCTTCACTGTGTTCTCCAACTTACATGCGCATGCTGAGAGTAGGCCCATTCACCCAGGCCATTCTTGCCATTCTCACCCACCTTCCAGCATGAGCCATCGAGGGAGCCTCTATGTGGTTGTTCGACCTGTAGAAATACCAGCCAAATCTCCCTTAGATCATACTCTATCGTCATATGAAAGGTAAGGACGCATTGGATAATGAAGTCCTACATACCTCTAAAAATACGGGTCATGACTGGAATGCCTTTGATCATAGGTTTGCTTAATCAGAGTTAACCTGAGCCTAAGCAACAACAACAACAACAATCTTCCAGCAAATTTACTTGAGGCTAATACCTCCCTCTCCCCCCTCAGCTCTCTCACTGCCCTCTCTGCCCACATTTTTCTCTCCAAGTGGAACTCGAAAAAGTTGATGAGCATGGTCGAAAATGAAAATCTCTGTTCTCAGTCCTTTAATCTTGTCCACCAAACAATTTATTTTGACATATCCACCAGACAAAGGAAACTGCCTGCCAAAGAAAGGTGGTAGACCGATCTTCATGATGGACTCGGCTGATAGCCAGTTCTGTCTAACACATGACAACAGCTGTTTGACATAATTCCACAAGTCAGCAATGCTTGGACACTGAATGAGTGCGTACAGAACAATTTCATCTCAGATAGGCCCAGCTGATGGCACTACCATGCATGTAGAGTTTATCCGTAACTTGCAATGCTCCACAGTAGTACTGCCAGGCAGGTATTTCTGGAAGTTGTCCATAGCTGAACGTCCTCCATAAAAATGTGTTCGTCTACACCCATAGTCTCCCCAAAAACGTAGTGGCTCTTGTCAACCATTAGACCTCTATAGAATACAATGGTTGATGTACCACCGGCCCTATTGCTCATCTGTTAGAGAACTGTGAGCACTTGACAACATTCGAGATACCAGGTGCCCCTAGGATTGCAGCTCTGTCAAAGAAACGAGCTACGAGAAAACATGCCTTACAAACAACAACCACATCTGCTCACCATCCAGGAATTTCTGCAGATGCCACAGCTTCACCATATTCCTGCGTATCATCAGCCATGGCATACTGACCCATCTGTGCAGATGGACCTTCTGGCTAGTGGAATACGTCTTTTCCACAAGAAACGAAAGGCCCATAGATGCGAACCTGTATCCACTCTTGAAGCAAATGGGTCAGAGTTCCTTGCTAGGCCTGCTGGTATTGTCAGTAATGGTACCTTGAGGGTGGATCTAGTGCTGGTCACATCTCAATACTCCATCACAGTTACCAGCTGCTCCAGGTCCAACTCCAGTGATGACTCTGGCAGCGAAATCCTGGATGTTTGCCACTCCATGTATGTTGGGAAACTAGTGAATTCGTATGACATGCATGTGACATTAGTGACCCTCTTCGACTCCTCTTCACTGTGAATAGGAGCTCCATTGTACCATAGTGTCTTCCTTTTCTAGTGTACCATACATCTTCGAGGTATTTTCGACCTGCCCCGGTGTGGGATATTGCACCACTTGGAGCTTCTTGGAAATGTACTTGTACGTGACTTTTCTTTACTCGTCTTTCAATAACTCCTCTTCTTGAAGGGGTATTATATCTAGCCCCATGATATTCCTCTCATACTTCTTGCGTTTGGCCTTCAGTTACCAAGGGTGCTCTTTCCAGGACCCTGTTATTTGAGTAAGCGATCCTTTTTTTTAATGAGGCTTTGCTGTTATTGTCATTGGTACTGTTGGCGGTGGTATTATGTGTGTTGTTGTTGCTATTGTTGCTATTGCTGTTGGTACTACTGCTGCTACTGGTATTGTTGCCTCTGCTGCTGGTACTGGTGATTACAATGGCCTTGACAGTAGTGGTGTGTCTGGTAGTGGTGCACGCATCATCAGTTGAAGGTGCCAAGCTTTTGTTACCATTTTTGCCGATGCTAATGTCACCACTACCATCTTCAACATCGCTGGCACTGGTGTTCCTGGTGATGGTGGGTTTAGAGGTGTTGCTATTGTTGGCAGTTGTAACATCACCGCCGCTGTCACAGACTGTTTGAGTGGGAGAAAGTTGCATGCTTTTTTCTTCTTCTGTTTCCACTTCCTTTACTATCTTTCCCGTTTATAAAAATAGGCGACGTCATATTAAAATAAATAATTTTTTTAAATGAGAATTTTCAAAGATTGAAAAACGAAAGTGTGGCCACAATAGCGGCTGAAAAATTAAATGACCAGTACACCCCACCACTGATTACTTCCGCAACAAGGAAGAGCACATTAACGGGAAAATTAAATGGTTCAAATAGGAAAATTCGACAACAAATATAACAATTCCTTGGGCCATTATGAAATCGTGACTTAATAATAATAATAATTGTTTCTAACTTAATAACAACAACAACAACAGTAATAATAATAATAATAATAATAAAATTGTATTCTCTCTTCAAGGAAGCAAACAAATACAGGACAGGGGCTGAAATGATAGACTGTTATGAAGAAAAACGAGAAACAACAACAGAAGTGGAAAGGCTAAAATCTAAACTAAAACTGTGGCTACAGAATACCATGATAAAGCAATGACAAGAAAAGCCCCTACATGGCCAATACCTGAAAAAACTGAACAGGGTGGATGTAGACAAGGAAAATTTACAACACTGGCTGAGAAGCGCAGGACTCAAAGCTGAGGCTGAAGGCTTCTTAATTGCAGCACAGGATCAAAGCCTCTCCACCAAAACCATCACAATCATATAATGAAGCAGAACACAGTAACTGCAGAATATGTGGAGATGGGGAAGAAACAATTAACTACATTGTCTCTGGCTGCTCAGGCTTAGCCAAGAAAGAATATGTTTACAGGCATGACAGAGTTGGGACCTACATACACTGGAAGTTATGCCAACAGTATGGAATACCTACAGAAAAGAGGTAGGTGGTATAGGCATACACCAGAAAAGGTCTCGGAGAATGACAAAGTGACCATACTTTGGGATATGCCAATACACAGACAGGGAGATCAAGGGTAATCAACCAGATATTGTAGTCAAGGAGTGCCAGGAAAAGAGATGCCTCCTAATCAAAATATCAGTTCCAACAGATGATAATATATCTTTCAAAGAAATGGAGAAATTATCCAAATATAAAGATCTGGAAATAGAGATAACCAGAATGTGGGAACTGAAAACACAAACAATCCCTATAATAATAGGTACCTTGGAATGATAAAAACACACAGACAAATACATTACCACAACACCAGAACTTACAAATATTCACAGCATACAGAAAATAGCACTGCTAGGCACTGCACACATATTACATAGTGTACTGTCAATACAATAGAAACAACAAAACCAAAACAAAACCAAAACAAAACACTGCACCAAGGTACACAGAGATGCGTTTGGTAGTGCAGTGAAAGCATGCAATAAAAATAAGACTTACGGATAATAATAATGATGATGATGATGATGATGATGATGATGATGATGATGATGATGATGATGATGATAATTTCTAATGTAGGCACAAGATCACAAATTTGGGGTGGAGAGGTTAGTCAATTAAATCAACCCCAGTACTTGACTACTACTCTATTTTATCAACACTGGAAAGATGAAAGGCAAAGTTGACCTCTGCAGGATTTGAACTCAGAATGCAAAGAGATGTAACCAAATATCACAAGACATTTTATCCAATGCTCTAACGATTCTACCAATCCACTGCCCTAATAATAATTGTTTCTACCATAGGCACAAGGCCAACAACCCCAGTACTTGACTGGTACTTTATTTTATCAACCGCAGAGACCCCAGCGAGATTTGAACTTAAAGTGCAGTGAGCCAGAATGAATACTACAAGGTATTCTGCCCGATACACTAACAACTCTGCCAATTCGCTGCCTTGACTACCCTAATAATAACAATAATAATGTTTTCTTACATTGGCACAAGGCCCGAAATTTGGAAGGAGGAGTAAGTCGATTAAATCGACCCAGTACTTGACTGGTACTTTGTTTATCGACCCTGGAAGGATGAAAGGCAAAGTTGGCCTGGCAGGATTTGAATTCAGAATGTAGAGCCGGAACAAATACTGCCTTACCGATTCTGCCAATCCACTCACCCTTAATTCTTTCTAACATTGGCACAAGGCCAGAAATTTGGGGAAGGGGTAAGTTGATTAAATCGACCCCAGTACTCGACTGGTACTTTGTTTATTGATCCCGGAAGGATGATAGGCAAAATTGAGCTCAGCAGAATTTGAATGCAAAGAGAACAAATACTACGAGGCATTTTGTCTGATGCACTGACAATTCTGCCAATACATTGCCCTTGTAGTAGTAGTAGTAGTAGTAGTAGTAGTAGTAGTAGTAGTAATTTCTAATAGGAAAAAATAATAATTTGTAACATAATAATAATGATAATGATGATGATGATGATAATGATAATGAGGATGGGGATGATGATGATGATGATGATGATGATAGTGGTGATGTCAAAACAAACAAGTGAATATTCTACAATCATCATGAAACATTACACTATGTATCCCTATAAACAACTCAATTGATATAAACTTGTAAAAGAACTTCTATGTAATTGTTCAACTTGTAAATGTAACAGCCAAATTTCCAACAACAACAAACTCTATTAGTACCTTGAAAATGGAGATCACATGTTTTTAGTCCAATAGAGATAGCTACAACCAGAACGATGATTGAACACTGAATTTCAACCCAAACAACATATATATATATATATATATATATATATATATATATACACATACATACATACATACATACATACACACACATATCTATATATATAAAAGAGGATGTTTGTAAACAAACTTAGTAGTAACCAGCTTTTTACAAGGAACCTAATGGTGTTATTCATTATTCGTTGTTTTTAGTTTGAAAAATACGAAATCCAGATAGCTTTGCATCGTAAAGACAACATGTATCTTGGAATTACTGCCGTCAACCTCCAGTACGAAAGTATATAAAAGACACAATACACAATGCAAACAAATCATCGATAAAATACTTTCGTTTTTTGAAAAGAAACTTATAAACTGTTGGTGATGAATATCTTTGACATAAAGAGGGACAATTATCAAACATTTTTTGTTGGATATGTATGTAAAGTTTAAAAACAACTTTATTAGAAAATTATTTCGTCCCCAAAGGATAACTATACTCTTAAAATGCAGGACAACCACTACCTTATATTACTTAACAGTTCGCACTGGAAATTAGTGCATAATTTATATTTTTGTGCTTATATATAACTGTTTATGTGTATGTGTACATGTGTATTGATGTATCTGTACATGTTAATTGCTTATGTGTAGTTGTGCTGTGTTTGTATGTCTTTGTTGTGTATTTGTGTTGACTGTCTCGTGGTTGATGAATACACGTGTCCATAAGCATCCTGTCCACTGTGTTACTGACTTCTTTATGTGTATATCTAAAAGCTAGAATATACCATACTTTTCTAGATTGATTCATTACCTTCAGGAAAACTCTTTATTTTTCAGGCAAATTCATAAATCAAGATGCCACCCAAGAAACGCCCTTTCTATGGAAAGTCTTCTGCTGCTAAAAGAATGCATGCAGAAAGAGTAGCTGAAACAGAAGAAGAACGTGATCAAAGACTTCAAGTACAAGCTGCAAGACAGGCTGCTCAAATAGAGGGAGAGTCTTTGGAACAGCATAAAGCACAAGATGAAAGGCAAGCTACTCAAAGACAGCAAGCAACTGTTGAACAGCATGGAGCCAGAATTTAAGCAGAATCATTAAGGCAATCTGGATATAGACAACAATAATCTTCCGAACAACGTAAAACCAGGCGTCAAACATAACAATTAAAACAAATAACTTACAGAGAGCAAGAAGCAGAGGAACAGCATTATGTATGGCTTCAGACTTAAAGAACAAGACAAGGTCAAACACGATCACGAGCCTTCAATGCTTGGCAGTGGAATTTAAGTGCTTTTAACTATGATCCACAATATAAATATGCAACTGATAAAGTGAATACTATTGGATCAATGTCTAAAATATGTGATAAATGTGGTGCTAAAAGTTGGGATAAAGAATCACCAAGAATGTGTTGTAGCAAGGGAAAAGTTCAGTTACCTGCACGTTTGTAACCTCCAGAACCTTTGAGAACTCTAAAGAATAAAAGACAAAGTTGACCTTGGTGGGATTTGAACTCAGAGTGCAAAGAGCCAGAAGAAAAACCGCAATGTATTCTATCCAATGCTTTAATTATTTTGCCAATATATAATGAATATACAAGAATAGCATATGTATTTGGGAGTCACATCCGTCCACATTACCCATTCAGCACACTATCCAATAAGTATTCCGACTAATCCAATCTGACCCAACCATTTCACACATCTCCTCTAACACTCCCTCTCCCTTGAAGTGCATCTGCAATCTACATGACATACTGGTCCGTATCTCCTTCTCCACCCCCTAGACTTAACCCGGATCTCTTCCCTGCTCTTGCCCCAATTGCCACACCCGCCCGTTCCCCATCAACACCACTACCATCACCAAACCAAACAACCATTCTTTGCACATAACCGACTCTTTTTGCTGCACCTCTACAAATTGTATCTACTGCTTTAAACACTCCCTCTGTAAGTCTCTGTATATTGGACAGACTGACCGATGTTTGGCCGACTGTTTCATGGAAGAACTCCGAGATATCTGGCTTGGTAATGAATCCTGTCTAGCACCATTTCTGCTCTGCAGATCCCTCCACCTGACATCTCTATGCTTGGTCTTGCACTGCATACCAGATCACGAAACTCTTGTCTCGGTAGAGAACAAGAATTTAACTTTTCTATTCAAACTTTTGCCCTCCCCGTTGCAATTCCTAACCCCTTTTTCTTTAACACACTCCCCTAATCACATCGTGTACACACACATACACTCCCTGCAAAAACATACACACACATACACAAACTCACACTTATTTATAACACTGCTACACACACATTAAAATAATAAAGCAAACAAACAGACACAATCCAAAACAGACAACAAACATATACACACACTAAACCAATGTATACTCAGGCACACACATACATACTCACACATGCTACACTCACTATTTATCCCTCCTAAGACTCTCCTGTGCATGAAACCTCTTTTTTTATTCTTCTCACTTTTGGTCATTTTCAAAATGGTGCTGATGTGATATAAGTATGTGAACTTTTCATCTTCTTTACAGTTTTTTCTCTTTCCATTCTTTTTCTCTTCATTTCTCACATTCTATCTTTCTGATGAACGGCTTTAGCATGAAACATTAAAGACATTTCTATTTCTCTGAACATGAACGTAATAAATATAACTTATATTTTATCTTGCTTTGTGTTCTTATTTTATTGTATGTATGTATATATTTATGTATATATCCACACACACACATATATTTATATATATATATATATATATATATCTAAGTGGAACAGTGCAAATATGGAAGGCTTCTTAAAGTTCAATATGTAACACTTATCGTTTTTGTTATCCAAATTCCAGTGATGGAGCTTTGTTACTTTGTTAGAAACCAGCTCCTTCCTTATAGGAAGAATTCAAATAATTGAAAAAGAAAGACAAACATACATACATGATGGACTCTCATACAGATTTCACTGAATGACTGTTCCTATTATTTAATAAACGGAACTACCTACTCATTGAATTAAAGTGTAAGTGGCTAAGTACTCTTCACATATCTTTAGACAGAATCAGCATGATACAGTATGACAAGGCTAGGTTTCCGAACCACAGGTAATGTCTATCTGATGGGCTTCCACACAGTTTCCATCAACCAAATTACACTCACATAGCTTGGGTCAACTGAAGCATGCATATATATATCAATAAATACATACATACATACATACATACATACACACATACACACATACATACATACATTCACACACACACACACACATACACACACATACATACATACATACATGCATACATCCAAGCTTACATAGAAACAGAGTGCACTGTGGATATTAAAACAAGATATTCAAAATGTAAATTTGAATACTGTTTTATAAATTATATGTAGAATGTGTATATGACCAAACACTATGTTTACATATAGTACAGAACATGTAAAATAGATAAAATAGATGGAAATAATGTTCAAAGTATATAATTAGAATAACTTGAAAATATACCCCGAATACATGTGCTTATTCTTGTATATTCATAGCTTTGTTTGTTTTAAAGTAAAAATGTTAAGAAATCTTTAGTTATAACACCAAAGTTAAAATTTCCGCCCACAACCATTTAAAAATAACTAGCCATTTATTTGATTTATAGAAAGAAAAGCTAATTTGGAGAATGATTTTATTTTTATTTATCTCATTATAGCAAATTGGTTTCACTTTATTGACAACATTTTCCTTTTTTCTTTCTTTTAAAATATGAACTGAATTTTGAAATCAAAAATATACTGTTTTAAATAAAGTAACTTATCAATTATATTATTCTCTCATTTCTGCAGCTGAGACAGTCTCACAGAAATATATTCTTGGAGAATATTAAGCTTGGTTTCTAAAAGTGACTACTAAAATTTGCAGCTTGCTAGCGCCAAATAGTCTTGTCTTCTGAGTGTCAGATTTGTATAAAATATTTAAATAGACAGTGTTTTGTTGGCGATATTCTTTCTTATATTAGCCACAAGTGTATAATTTGACTTGACCACATATATTTTTCATCTTATAATAACAATTCTTCTTTATTTTTTGTCTCTCAATAAAATCCTAAGTTGAGTAAGATAAAATTTTAATAGCATTTCTGTTCTCAGCTAGTTTCTAAGCATTTCCTTACAGTACATTTTAAAAGATAAGGAAAAAAAGTGGTTCATCAACATAATTCCAGTGAATTGTAATGTATCGTGTTTGTAAACACAATTAATTTAAACTTACAGAAATAATAGTGTTTTTTTATTTTATATTTTTTTTTATTTTGGAAATGGCTTAAATTTGAGTTGAACTGTGTTAATCCTGGATTACTGTTACTTTACTTTGTGGCTCTAAAGAGTTCATATTAAGTTACCCAAAACAAGTCAATGAATAACAGTTTGAAAAATGTATTGATTTATAATATTCTTGTTGTATAAATGCAAACATCAATTGATTGACAATAGTACTTACTAAGTCAATCAAAAGTCAATAAAAATTGTTGCTAGTATTAAGCTTTGGTATTAGAAATTCTTATTTCTGAATAAACCACTGTACTTCTTGACAAATTTTGATTAAAGTTTACTCATATTTCTGTGCACAACAAATCACCGAAGATTGTATCCTACAAAAATTTGAGCTCAATAAGATATGTGAACAATTATGGTAATCTTGTTTCTTTTTATGAAATTGACTGCGAACAATGACACTAGTCCAAAAAGAAATGAAGTCAAAGAAGAAAAATAATGGTAACAAAGGAATATAATTCTAATTATTAAAGCTAAGGTAATTGTATTTCAGGATTTAGTTTGTAACAAGGATAGTCAATTGAAGAATAGATTTCCATTATTAATAATAATAATGGTAATAATAATAACAACAACAACAATAATAATAATTCTTTCTAATATTGGCACAAGGCCAGAAATTTTAGGGGAGGGGTAAATTGATTAAATCGTCTCCAGTACTTGACTGGTACTTTGTTTATCGACCCCAGATGGATGAAAGACAAAGCTGGCCTCGGCGGGGTTTGAACTC
>JAOPJM010001463.1:24360263-24381856 GCA_027124095.1 Muusoctopus leioderma | reverse complement strand
GATAAAATGCACCCAGTACACTCTGTAAAGTGGTCGACGATTGAACGGAGAAAACGTAGAGTAGAGAGGGCTCTTTAGTCATGCCATAGGTATGACAACCTCTCTAGTATTGGCGCCCTGATAAAATGCACTCAGTACATTCTGTAAAGTGGTTGGTGATAGGAAGGGCCTCCAGCCATAGAAACCAAGCCAAGTGAAACATACGAGCGAGACGTGTGCCGCCGACCCTTCTAGGAGAGTAGTGACTCCAATTAGGAATCGACTTGGACCAAAATCACCTGTCCAACCCATGCCAGCATGGAAAGTGGACGTAAAACAAGGATGATGATGATGATGATATAGATATAGATATATATATATATATATATATATATATATATGAAGTCATTATAATTTTAATATCTCTTTGTCCATACTGGCCTGTATTGGGAAGACATTCCAAATGTGAAAGCAAAGCCAAGAATTGAGAGGCCTTAAAGTAAACCTAGCAATGACAAAAGGTTTAGTTAGTATAGTCCTGAGTTCTTTCCTACTGTCATGAGGGAGATGGCCATGCTCAATATGTAGAAACAGAGTAAGTGGGAATTATGTACTGTGTACTAAATATAAACTATGGGTACACAAAAGATGCAGTAGAATCACAGGTAGTCTGATAGAGGAGGAAGTCTTTGTATGTAGCAGATGAACAACAGTAGTTAACAGTAGGAGTACCCATGAAATAAATTCTTTCAAATGATTGAAGGTCTCCCTGGAAGTAGTCAATAGACTCTATAACCAGAAGTGTTGGTGGGTGTTCTGAAAGCATAGTAGCCAGAGTAAGAACATTGTTGAAAATGTTGAGGGTTTTCTTACCTCTGCTGGCAACAAAAGGATTTTCTCTCTGGGTAAAGAGCAGATTGTATGATGCTGTGTATGAAGTGCAATGTTGCATGGTAGCAAACAATGAACATTGAATGTGGAGGATGTGCAAAGGCTGAAGAGAAATTAGATGAGCATGCTCTGTAGGATGTGTAATGTTAGTGTGCATGAACAATAGAGCACAAAAAAAACTGAGTATATTAGGAATCAGATGTAGTGTATGAAAGAGGAGACTGCACTGGTATGGACTTGTGAGGTAAATAGAGGATGACAGTAAGTTGAAGACATACCAAGCACTCAAAGTGGAAGGCCCCTGTGGAACACGAAGACTGAGGAAGACACAGGCAGAAATGGTGTTAGCTGATCTCAGGATGCTGAACTTTATGAAGGAGATGATGTGTGACTACAACAAGTGAGTGGTGAAATGTTGTGCTGGAGAAGACCCATGCAAGCATGGAAAAGTAGATGTACAAATTATGATGATGGTTACATGTATGTATATATAATGTATATATTTATTGGCAATTTACTCTGTTGCTATCTGTACCAGATGACAAATTGCAATGACAGGTGGCAAAATGCTGTGAAACCCACCAAACCCTATGCCAACAATGAAAAAACAGATATTTAAATGAGAATAATAAAACAATTACCTAGATTACATTGTTTATATGTGAATAAAGGCCTTTCCAAAGAATTACCTTCTAAAAATCTTCAATGATATGCTAGATTGTTGTTGTTTAGCGTTAAGTCAATAATTCTGCTTCAGTTTTACTCTGTATTTGATTAATACTTTCTTTGCTAATGTTGGAACAGAGATACTGGTGATAGTTGTATGTTGTATGCATATATATACATATGTGTGTGTGTGTGTGTGTGTATATATATATATATATATATATATATATATATATACACACACACACACAAAGCATTCAATGTTGTAAATGTTTTACAGAGAACAAATTTAATCCATTTTCTGTTGAAATTTCACATGGTCATAGAGAGGAAAGCTATATTGCCATAGAAACCATTTTATTAAATTTAGCAGTATTTTAGATTTCTTTGTTTACTATTGAAAATGATTTCAGTTTTCATTGTCGTTTCTTTTAGCTTCTAAACTGACATGGATAGATACACTTGTTTGTTTATTAATATTGTCTTGTAAAATGGTGGGGAGGAAATAGAAGGATATATATGTATCCAGGATATTGTAGTTCTGGATACACTATACCTTTCAAAAAAAGATGGATGTTCACTTGCTTGAATACTTTTGATCATAGGTTTGTTTGATCATGGATGACCTGGGATTAAACAATGACTGTTTTCAGTTTAGTCATATATTTATAAATAAATAAATAACACTGTGCTTCACTGAAACATGTAGTATAGCAGTAAATCTTGCTATTTTTTGTATCTCTTGGGAAAGCTCAATGAAAATGAAATTATAGGAAAAAATTCCATTTCACAATTGAAATGGAATTAAATGTAAGAAAGGCATCTAATGAGTCATATGTTTTGCACCAATTTCCCTCTGGCAGCAAGGGAGATGAGATATGAATAATACAGTTAAAAATAGACTTTCAAAAGGTTTTATTAAACCTTCTTCCTTATAAACAGACATTTTAGCAAATAAATATATGAATTATATATTTCAAAACTTTAAATATTATACAATACAGAAGTCTTCTTTGTTGAAACAGAATTTCAATAAATACAATACACTTTTATAATAATAGCTGGTCCTTATTATTTTCTTATGGAACAGAAAAAAATGAAGATAATAAGGATTCAATCAATTAAAATTTATAGCCTAGCGAAGCTAGAGGAACACAACAAGAGACACAACCGCCTCCCTCCATCTTTCCCAGTCATCTGCTAATCTTAAGTGTTCCATCTTCCTCCCAGTTGCTTGAAGTTGCTCAACTACCTTCTTTGTGCTCTTCCTATACCAGTTTTACTGGGAGTTTGTCCCTGCATAACCATATTCGCTGGAGGCAAGGTACCATGGCATCATGTTATGTGACCAAACCAGCTCATTTATTTGCTCTTTAACAATTGACAGAAACGTTTTGTGGTTCAAAGTCTTCCCAACAATTTCTTTCCTGTAAGTTTGATGTTCTATATATGGAATCATAAGCCTTTTTCTATGACATTTAATTTCAAAAGCCATGATCTTTTTCTCACTTTCAGTATCTAGTGTACATGATTTGTACCCATAGAGTGCAGTTGAAATTACTATTACTCTTAAAACATGATTTTTTTTTGTTGTAATCTTTTTATTTTTCCAAACAGGGTCTAATGTTGCTAAAGCCAAAATAGCTGCTGCAATCTGGTATTTTACTTCTTTCTTTGATCTAACATCTGTTATTGTTCTTTCCAAATATTTGAATTTATCAACTTGTTTGAGCGTCTTCCCTGCTATTTCAACTGAATTGACTATTTTCTTTTTGCTTTTACTAGTTACCATCATTTTACTTTTTTTTTTTCAGAACTTATTTCCATTCCACATCTTTTTACAGTTTTATGAAGACATGTTGTTAGATTTCTATGTTCTTCTTCATTATGTCCTGTTAAATCAATATCAATTGGCAAAACAGATTACTGACTTCTCTACCTCCTACTTTAATATGTTCTTCAAAAGACTACTCGAGATTTTATGTCATTATGTATTCTAGAAACACTTTGAAAAGGCTTTGTGAAAGAACACACACTTGTCTGACACCAATTGTTGTTTTAAACAAGTTACTTGGTGAATTTCCAACTAAAATCAGACTTTCACATGTTCATATAATGATTTTAAAACATCTACTATTGGTAGGCTGATGTTATATTTTCTCATAATAAGCCATAGTGCCCTATGCCACACAAACTCAAAAGTATTTTTAAAGTCAGTGAAGTTGTGGTAAAGATCTGACTGGGGTTCCAATTATTTTTCTGCTAGAATATTAACATTACAAATCTGCTCAACAGTGTTCCTCCCTTCCTAGAAACTAACCTGTATTTCACTAGATTTCATTTTTACTGTTGGATTCATCCAACCATGTGAAACATATAACAAATCCTTGCTTGGATGGCTAATTAAACTTATTGTATGGTTGTTTTCACACATACAATGTGATTCCCTTCTTTGGAAGTGATATAACAATTGATTCTGTCCATTTAATTGGGTCATTCTCCAGTATGTAAAACACCATTAGAAATAAATTTTACAAAGAATCTCAATGACAGTTCTGCATTTGTGTTATTTGTTGCAGGAGATTTATTACATTATAGTTTCATAGTTGCTTGTGTAACTTTTTCTGAAGTGATTTCTGTCTCTTACTGTATATTAAAGGGAATTTCCTCTCTTAATTTTTACCATCTACCTTATTTTGTGGCTGCAAAATTCCTCACAGTATTCTCTTCATCGATCAGTTACTTCATTTGCTTTGGTTAGTAGGTTGCCTTACTTATCTTCAACAACTTGACATTTAGGTTCCAATTCTTTGGTGAGATCTTTAACCATATGGTATACTTTTCTTGGGTTATTTGCCCTATTTCTTCACATCTTTTGTTAATCCGTGTATCTTTTGCTGTCCTAATTTCCTTTTTTTTACTTCTTTTTTGGCCAATCTATATTCCATTTCTGCTGTTTTGTTTTCATAATGTGTCTGTTTCAGGTCTCTTCTTGTATCACAATTGATTAAAACACCTTTATTTAGCTAACAAGTTTTAATCTTTCTTCTGTCAGCTGTTGTTTTTATGATAATCATTAGGTTTAACATAGTATATTAATTTTAATAACTTTACTGTTAATTTATGACAAAATTTCTTGTTTGGTGATAAAATATCCAAGAACTGACATAAAATAAGTATTCAAGATGAGTATAGAAGGGTTAAAACTTTGATCAGTAATGTTATGATAATGATAAAGTTTAACATAGTATATTAATTTTAACAACTTCACAGCTAATTTATGGCAAAATTACTTGTTTGGTGATAAAACATTCAAGAACTGACATAAAATAAACATTCAAGATGAGTAGAGAAGGGTTAAAACTTAGATCAGTAATCAGAAGTAGGACGCCTTGTTTCTTTTACATGTTTGATTCTTCAAAGTAGTTAGGAGAATCAATTTCTGACAATTATTGCAAAGCCAAAGATTAGCCAGTGAACACAGATACAAAATCACCAGATATATCTTTAGATATTTATATCATTAAACTGCGAATCAAGTAGAGATTAAATAGATGTTAATGGTAGTTGCAAACCAGCCATGCATGACTGAAATGATTTCTTTGTCCTTATCTTGGGATTCTCATGCCTTTCCGTGGTAAAATTCCATTCCATTTATTCCAATGAGAAAGTCAATTGCTGTATCATGGTGGATTTATAGAATTAATCTCTATCCTTTCTTATTCTTAGTCAAAAGACATAAGAAATTGCAAATCTCATTTTTGGTAAGTTCTGTCTATCAGTCCATACTTAATACTATTTTTTCCATGGAGATTATAATGAGGATTATATGATTACAGATCAGATCATATCTTCATTTTATGTAAAACTTTACATTAAGAAATGTAAAAGACTATTTTATGGTGCATTAGAATGTTAATATAGTTCATATGGCAAGGTGTCAGATTCTAGTTCAAGGAAGGAATATAAAGTTAATCCTCATCAGCAGCTTATTTTATGTCTCTTAACTGCCTGATCTTCCAATTTCATTAGCATCATCAATTTCTCTACATTAATTTCTTCTTTATCTCCAGCTGTGCTATTTGTTTCAACATAGTTATCGTCCTCGTCTATGTTATGCTCTTTTTTTTATTCTCAATTTTTATATCTACTTTCTATCACCTTTATTTCATTATCTCTCTGTCTTTCTTTTGAACAGTTCTATTTCTTAGTTATATCTAAACCTAACTATTAATATTCAGATGATCATGGAATCTAGTTCACTTTGCCTTGTCATACAGATTCAGATTTCAAAACTCATAGGCATCACTTTGTTTCTCAAATTAAAAATTCTATATTTCATTGAGTATGATACTGACAAATTTGAAACTTAAGTTTCAAGTTCATGATATTTACATTGAAATGAATAGTTCAGCTTTTA
Organism: Muusoctopus leioderma; assembly: GCA_027124095.1. NCBI lineage: Eukaryota > Metazoa > Mollusca > Cephalopoda > Octopoda > Octopodidae > Muusoctopus > Muusoctopus leioderma. Next base: position 24,375,900 of record JAOPJM010001463.1, on the reverse strand, counting down.
ACTCTGCTAGAAAAGTACTTTGTCAGCCCTTATAAAGCCAGTATTCTCAAATAACATAGTCTTTCGTCCCATCGCTTTTACAATATACCAGTAGCATAGTATGGTTACTGAAATAGGGAGGGTGAACATTAAACAGTAATCTTGAACGTCATCTTATAAAATAATAAACTAATAAATCCAGTGGTAATTTGAGTTGAGACTGCATCAGTATGATAAGTATATCCAAGTAAGACTTCAGCAAAAACAAAGCAAAAAAAATAAAGAAAAACAACAGAAACAATGAACAAGAATGCAAAGTCAATGTAATTATGCTGTGAAGGAAAGGAAAGGAAGAAAAATTGTTGTGGACAGTTTTCATCCATCAAGACAAAAGAAAGTGGGGAAAGAAAACATTGAGGGGAGGGGGGGGGGATGATGTTGGATCAGAGATGCAACAGGCTTGAATGGCAGACAGGAAGTGAGTAATGGAGTTGTTTTTCAGCATAGAAGAGTGAGTGTGTGGTAAGGGATATAAGCATGGCAAGTGTGGGAGGATGTAGTGAAGAGTGTGTGAGCAAATAGGGAAAGTAATGTGTGAGCAAGGTTGTGTGTGTATGCAACAGAAGAGAATAAATGTGTGGTGGTATGAGTAAGGCATGATATTAGTGGGTACGGGATCAACATATCTTACTGTGTGGATGTGTGAATGTATGGGTAGAGAAGGCAAGTGGTGTGGAGTGTGTGTGTATATGCAATAGCAGTGATTAAGTGTGTGGTTGTGTATGTATACGCAATAGTGGGGAATAAATCTGTGATGGTAGTAATAAGGTGTGATATTATGTGGGTGTTATGAGCAAGACATCATAGTTTGTGAGTGTTGGGTATTTGGGTGCTGAAGTGTGTATGGGAGCCTATGGGTAAAAAAGGGGCAATGAAGTGTGTGTGAACATACAGGTAGAAGAGGAAATGTTGTGAAGTGCATGTGTAGGCATTTATTAGTGTGGAGGGGGATGTTTTAGAGGAAAGCAAGTCAGTTATTAATACCAGCAGGGGTAAACTGTATTTAAGTGGAAGATTATTTGCTGTTCATTATAAAGCTGGGAAGCAGGAGTACCATTGTGTTGCATAATCCCACAAACAGTGAGTTGCAGATAGGAGTAACCAGAGGAATTGAAATGGTATGCCACAAGACCTGAATGATCTGGTGTTCTTGCATCAGACATCCCAAAAATGTTCCCTAAAATGATTAGCAATTAGGTGACCAGTTTTCCTTATATACAGTAAGCTACAGTTGGCATTTAATGTAGTAGATGACATTTTTCAAGGTGCAGGTGAATTGGACTGTTACATGGAAAATGCCTTAGGTGCATGTAGGGGGGTGGTGTCCAGGAATAAAGGGCAGGAGTTGCAATGAGAGTGGGAGCAGGCAAAGAACCCAGGTGGGTGTGACCTGGGGGTGAAGAAACTGTGGACCCGAAAGGTTGCCCAGATTGCGATTATGTCTGAAGGAAGGAATAGGATGTCACGAAAGATGCTGGAGGTAGCAGGGTCAGATTAAAAGAGATGGAAGTATCATATGATGGTGCACTGGAGAGATCAGGCTGTGGGATGGAAGGTGAAGGGAAGGTAGTTGGTTATGAGGCAAGTACAATGCAAGAGGGTGAATGTGTAGGTGAGGGTGTGTCAATAGTTGTTTGGGGTTAACCACATAGGAAACACTACCATATGGTGTGACTGGACCTTAAAGTCATCGTCTTGGCTGCAGAGGCAGAGGAATTACAAGGAGGTGATAGCAAATTTGGTGTGAGTTGCATGGGATGAGGTGAAGTCAGGGTAGAAGTGTGAGTCAGTAGGTTTATAAAAGATGGAGGTAGAAATGTTGGGATGGTTAAACAGAGATGTCTAGAAAGTTGACAGTTATTGGAGATGGAAGAGGTGAATTCTAAGGCACGGACGGTAGAAGGAGTTAATGAAGGCAGTGAGGTGTGCATGGATGAAGAAGATACCACCAATACAGTCATCAGTGTAGTGACTGTACAGCTTTGGAATGGGACCAGTGAAAAGGGTGAAGATCTGGGCTTCAAGGTGACCAGCAAAAAGATTGGCATAGTTGGCTCCATTTTGGTGCCCATGGCCACTCCAGTAGCCTGGTGGTAGAAGTCACCAGAAAAGGAGAAACAATTAAGGGTGAGGATGAGGTGGAGGGCTCAAGCGTAGTTCAATAGTCAAAGAATAATTTGATGGTTAGGAGTCCATTGTTGTGGTGGATGACAGTATAGAGGGACTTAACATCCATGATGAAAAGTAGCTGTGAGGAGCCAGAGGGGAAGCAGTTGGAGAACTGGAGGGTGTAGCTGATGTCATGGATGTGTGCAAGGTATTTGGATATGAGTTTGGTAGGGCAGTTGCATATGGAGAGAATAGAGAGGCCAGGGGTGTTAGTGTTATGGATGTTGAAGAGGAAGTAGATGTTGGGGGTATCTGGTGTGCGGAAACTGAGGTCGATGGCCTTGGGAGAAAGAGGTGGGTTAGTGTATGGGGGTAGACATGAGTTGTTGGTTGCAGGAGGGTGTAGTCATTGGGCAATTTAAGGTATAATAATGGATTAAGAAGTTGCTGGGGCCAGAGCACCATACTACAACAGCACTACCCTTAACAGCCAGTTTGAAAACAATGTCATGCCATTGTTGAAGGAAGCAGAGTGCAACAAATTCCAATTGGGAAATGTTTAGGCATCTTAAATGATTTCTGAAATCGAAGTAGTCCACAATAGAATGATACAAGCTGGTGAACAGGTGAAGAGTTTTGAACTGTCCCAGTTCAATGGAGGAGGCAGAGTAGCTAGTAGAGTTGAAAAATCCATTAAACTGTTTATGAATAGTGCAAAAAACCTGAAATAGCCAGAAATGTTAGAATATCAAATCTTGAATATACATCCCTGCATTAAAAGTTTAATCCATTATTAATCTGACTGTCAAGCAATTTTCGAGTAGTATGTAATTGTTATTAACCCTTTCAATACCAACCAGTCTGAGATTGACTTTGACCTCATATTATGAACAATGCCATAACTGCCTGTTTCAAACTGATTGTATTTAAATTGAAATCTTGAACAGTCTAATTACAAAAAATTATTACATTGAGATTTAATTAGGTAAAAATTTAATCATAGTTTCATGTAAGGACCTTGTGTTAGGTTGTATTCCAAATACTGGCTTAATATACTAAAAGAAAAAAAAGTTTTATTAAATCCCCTGTAGAATTTTTTGATTATTTTCAAAAGGAATTGAAACACACAGGTAGTGTATTCTTGTCAGAAATATAGTTAAACCAAACAACAGTATTATATACTATAAGCCTAGAAGTTTTTAGAAAATAAAGTATGGCTATTTATATCTGGTAGTTTCTTGAACACTGAAACTTTTGTTTTTAAGTTGTCTGCCAAAAAAAAAAAAATGGTGAAAGAATGGAAGCCATGCAAATTATTTCAAACAATCAAATTATATTTTTATTTTTATTTTCTCAATATTGAGATTAAAGTAATGTCAAATCCATTTAGTTACCAATTTCATCTTCTAAAAAAAAAATAATTAAACTGAAAAAAAAAATAACAATAATAATAATAGTAATGAAATGAAATAAATACAAAACTGTTCAATAGACATAGAAACAAGGATCTTTTCTTGTTTTTTTAAAACTTTATATCATGTGACTAGCAACTTAAGTGAGAACACAATTTGTACATAATGAATGAAATTTTAAGAGTACATTGTAGAGAATGTGTAAGTTGTATGTAGGCTTTTGAAAATGTTTATAAGAGAATATAAAGGAAAGTGGAAAAGTATTTGACAATGTGTTAACAAAATAATTGGAAACAACTTAACCTATTTCCTCTGAGATTGAACAACAAATGTGATGGAGAGATACATTTGTACCAAGTTTAAGTTTGCAGAATATATTATACGGTTTTGTTGTTTTAGGAAACATACAAATTAGCTGCTTATCACATTGAGTTTCATTGCAATATGAGTCTAATTAATTGCTAATTTGATATATCAAGAGATAATAATTTCTTTATTTAATAATTGTTTCTAACATAGGCAAAAAGGCCAACAACCCCAGCACTTGGCTGGTACTTTATTTTATCGACCCTGGAAGTTGACCTCAGCGGGATTTGAACTCAGAGTGCACTGAGCCAGAATGAATACTGCAAAGCATTCTGTCCTACACAGTTGATGGATGAGGGGATTACAGGGATAAGCTACAAAAAGTGTAGAGGTTTACAAAGACATTGAATAAATGACAAAACAGAATGATGATATAGATAGTATACAAATATGTGATAAACTGCAGAGGAAAGGACCGCCACCAACGGCCAGTCAAGAAAGCCCACAAATTCAGGATTACTCTGTCATGGGGAAGTGCTCTCTCCCTGGCCTACAGGCACATGCTGAGAGTAGGCCCATTCGCTTTGGCCATGCTCACCACTGTCTCCTCTTTTAACAAATTTATTGTGGAGAGCAGCACCCCTCTGTCTCTCACCCCTCCCTCTTCCCCCACTCCTCCTCCTCTTTCTTTTTCTTCTCCCTCTCTCTCTCCACCTTTACCTTCCCTTCCGAGTGGAACTTGAAAACGTCGATGAGGGATTGGCCAAAGAGGAACGTTTCTGTCCTCAGTCCTTGCAAGTGCGTCCACCACACATCCTATTTCACCAAATCCACTAAACTGAGAAAAACTGCCTGCCCTTTCCAGGCAAAGGAAGGTGGCAGGACCATCATCATATTGGAATCAGTTGATAGCCGGATTTGTCCTACACACAACAACAGCTGTTTTACAAAACTCTACAAGTCAGCAATGTCGAAACACTGAACAAGTGTATGCAGAATGGTATCGTTGCTTTGCACACATTTTGGACATTTTTGGCTGATAACCCTTCCATACCTGTAGAGTTTATCTCTTTGCACTTCACTAGGAAAAGTGCAAAGAGATAAATTCTACAGGCATGTGAAGTGCAAAGTAAACTGAGCAATAGTATTAACCACCCTATTTTTCGGATCAGAGACATAGACATTATACCACAAACAGGTAAAAACCCTGCATGCATTCATGATGAGACACCTGTGACAGATCATGAACATCACATGGAAAGACAAGGTTAGGAACACCATCATCTGAGAGAAAACCAAGCTCTCTAGCATGGAAGAGATACTGGTGCAGCAAAACCCCCTCCAGCTTGGGTATATCCAAAGAATGGAGTAAACTCAGTTAGTTATCAAGGCAAATACTTTACTCACAGATGTATGAGAAATAAGAGTAGACCCTGACTGAGATTCAGGTATGTGGCAAAACACAACTTGAGGAGACTGAACACTGATACCTGCAGTTGAATCACAGCAGCATAGTACAGAAACCTGTGGAGGAGAGTGATCCACTTTTGATGCTACAACTCATGGCTATACACATGGACAGTCATTGCCGATATCGATGAGCAGCCTATAATGATGATGAGAGTTTACTTCAAACCAGCAATGCCCCTCAGTAGCACTGCCAAGTCAGGATTTTCTGAAAGTTATCCACAGTCCTTGGGCTGAAAGTCTTCCAAAACAGACCAGTCAGTTTATTCTTGTTGATGCTTGGAGCTGCCCTGAGAAACTCATTGCTCTTCCCTACCACAAGTTCTCAATAGAAAACTAACATGAAAATTCCACCAACCACATTACCCGATTGTGAGCTCCTGACAACATTCTAGATGCCTGGTGTGCAGTCTTGGTCTTTGCTTGGCCCAGGACTGCAGCGCTGTCAAAGAGACGTGCTGTGGAAAAACATGCTTGATAAAAGGTGACCACACCTGCTCACTGTCCAGGAATCTCAGCAGATACCACAACCTCAGCACATATGTGAACATCGTCAGCCACAGAATTCCAAGCCCTCCATGTAGGAGTGTTGGCAGCAGATGGACTACCTAACCAGTGGATCACAAAAAGCAAAAAGATTGACGCTCCATTCTGGTCAGACGAAAACTAGGGTAAGGCATGACAATCAGATGGTGAAATATAAATTTTCCACGTCTGTGCGACCTTTCAGAGATGGCTTCCTCCCAGCCCATTACTGGGTAAAATCAGGCACCCTGCTTGCAACCTCGTCTCAGTTCCTATCCACCTGGGAGTCTGGACCAAACCATACCCCATGCAACTTAACCAACCTATCAGTGTAGCACCCCACAATGTTGGCCAGTGGTATGGACTTGCCTCTCTAGATGCTGAGCTGGAAGCCCACTGTCTTGTCCAGGTTAACTTTTTCTCATGCCATCACCTCCTATTCCTTTAGAATGGTGGTGACCACCTTGACCTCCATGGTGTCTGGTACCATTATGGTGACATCCTCCACATATACCAATATGTCTCTTCCACATCCCAGTTTGAAGGGGATGTGCTTCAACACCTCCAGTTTCTGCAGCAGTGACTTGAGATTCAGTACATACAGAAGTAATGACAAACCAAGCATGGGGTTCAAAATGGTTCCAATTGGCATCCATTTAGTCTGACCATCAAGTAGAGACTAAAACTGGTTGCATGGAGAACAGCCACCCAATAGTGATGATCAACACTATCAAAGGCTTTGGATTGATTCAAGTTGATCAGAGCCCCACCAAAGACAGGTTTGTCACCCACCATCTCTAAAATGTATTGCATGAGGTGGAGGTTGTCATAGATAGATCTGCCCGTGATGACATAGGTCTGTGCTTTCCTGACCACACTACCAATAACAAGTACTAGCCTCTTTTCTCACTTAGGCCAACATTTTAAACACTGCACTCTGATGAAAATTATCAATAATGTCACCCTTATTTGCATCCTTCCTCAGCAGTGCCACCATACTTGAGCTCACAGAATTGGGAATTTTCCCATTCTGCTGTCAGTTGCAGTTGATATCTACTAGGATATCAGTGAATAAGTCTGGCATGTATATGTTAAGCTCATAGGGTAGACCATCCAAGTCAGGCGATTTGTCCCTCACACAACCACTTAACACTAACTGTATCTCAGCTGCTACTATGGCTTTTTACAGCATTTTGCATCTTCTGCTGAGAGCTATGGCAAGCCATCAAGGTAGTCACTAAAGTCCACTATCATCTTCAGTTCATCACTCCTGCTACTTGCCTGAACAGTTGAGCAAAATGCCACTGGAAATTCACACACATCTACCTGGAATTGAGTATGATGCATCTGTCTCAGTGCAGCAAAGACTGAAAGGTGCCGTTCTTGCTATGTTGCACCTCTTCCACCTAGGCCCATCAAATAGCTTCCATTCCCTTATGTCTAAGAGCACATATCTTAGCTTTGACAACGCAACCTTTGTGCTTTGAGTTTTTAAAATGGTCAAGGGCTATTTTCATCGCTAGCACATTGGTTGCAATGCCTTTCCTAATTGCCTCTTCTAATTTGCTCACTATCTCCCCTTCTGATCTATTTTTCTCTATCACTACTTCCTTGCTAAATCCTATCAATTCTACTCTATTTGTCCACAAGTGTTTGTTGATGATCGCCCCTGTCACTTGCTGCTTAACTAATTTGCTAATTTGGTTGCTATAGACTTTACACACCTGGAACATCAAGTTCAGCTTCCAGTAACCAGGTCTCTGTCTGTGTATCAGATCTAGGTCAACCATGCAGATCACAAATGTGTTGTCTGTGTAACTGACTAATTGGAATTGTGGATACACTACACTATCTCTATCCACTGACCTAACAAATACTATATCCAGATGCTATCTGATGACTCAATGTAGTTGTGCCATGTTCATACTGATGCATTCAAGAAATCAAGTTTTCCAAGTGACCCTGGGTCACATGCATTTATACAACCTACTCTGAGCATGGCTATGCTGGTTGGAAGAAAAGAAGCAAGAGTGGTCACCTAACCTTGGTCTTAGAGAAGAACGGGTAATCCCGTCTTCTCAGCAGAGTGAGGGAGTCCTTGCACCTCTACTCAAAGGATCTTGCCTGCTTTATTGTGAAATATTCCCATGTCATATGGGAATTTTGTTTACAGGGTCTTGTAAATGTCCAATGGGATTTTTAGCAGAAGTCTGCTCGGTGGAGTTTTGGGGACAAATTCCTCAAAGCACCCACCTTTTGTTGGTATTTTCTTCTTTTTTTTGTTATGCTATGTACTCCATCCTATTTACTACAGTGAAGTTAATGGAGAATGGTTCTTGTGTTTTGGGCTGTTTGTGTTGTTGCTGCTAGTGCTGTTGCTGTTGTTATTTGAATGTTGAATTGATAAGTTGCTGGAAATAAATATGCCATAAAGATATCATGAATATATTTAACAGTGAGCCAAATATCATAAAACTATAAATTATTAATCTTCAACAATTAGAAAAGAATAATGACTCATGTTTAAGTATAGAATGACCAAAGAGTATTGTGACAGCATATCAATCATCATATTTACAAAGTGCAACCTGAAATAATTACATATACCAGTTATAAAATTGAAATGGATCTAAACCTAATATTATAGTCTTGGCCTTGGCAATCAATGTTCAGCCTCCTGTATCACTTCACTCTCATCTTTAAAATCACCAGGAAAGTTTCCTAGAAAAACAGTTCATGGGTGCATCTCTATGTCATTGATGACTCTCAACAAAGTGCAATATCCAGAGTGTTGATCACATATCTAGGATGGAGCAGCTGCATGAACAAAAGGCTATCTAATTCTGATTGACAAACTTTACTCATTGAGATTCTACCAACACTAGCACACTACCATGCTGTTTCCCCTTCTGATTCTCCTTTCACTATTACAATGGTTCCTGTCCTCTAGCTATATACCTTTAATCCCTTTAGTCTAGGAGGGCCAACATAGGCTATGAGTCCCGAGTGTCACCCTTGAACTAAATAATTAAAATACTAATTCTCATTGTAAAATCAATCCAAGAACATCATGAGAAATTTAAAACATTGAAAGAAGGGCATCTGTTAATGGATCTGCATGATAGTATGAGTGAGACTAAGGTACTTGCTAGTAGCAGAAGCCTTCAAAGACCAACTAAATTAACTAATCCTATTATGAAATATTCATTTGTAAAAGTTGTTGGGATTTATTAATAGAAAGTGAGCTATTTTATAACACAATCTGAAACAAGTCTGCCTTCACTAATATTTGTCTTAACAGGTTAAGTATCATGAAATTCTGCACTTTCAGAATACCAGTAAATCTACTTAAGAAGTCTTATTTCTTTCTTAGCCAATTCTCGAAAACCTCATATGACCTAAAAGTTAAAACTACCACTATATGCTATCTCTTGTTAGAGCTGCTACATGTAACTACATTAATTTAATTTTTTGACTAGGTACGTGATTTTGAATAGTAAATTGGCCCAATATTTCTGTATCACTGGTTCTTAAGGTATCAACCAAGAGGAACAAGAATCAAATTCCAGTGAGACATCAGGCTATATTCTGTAAAATATTTAGTCTTAAACCTTATCTTATTCTAGATATTGGTATTAATAGAAAGTAGGTGCCTTAAATTAGACAAATACAAATATTTGGACATTATTTTAAAGAGGTTTTCCCATTAATTAAATTATGGGTTTTCTATTCTGCTCAAGATAATCTAGAGGCTTCTTTAAGAAAAACATTATTTGCGTATTTGTACAAAAGAAGAATTTTTATAATTCCTTGTTACATGATTGCTACAAAACTTGAATGATTAATGTAATGATTCTCCCACTCCCCCCATTATATCTATTTCTATCAATCCATCTCAGTATATCTCAAATTGGACATCAGTAAGAAAAGAGTGCTTTAAAAGAGAAACGCTATGAAAGCTAATTAAGTACATTAGTGTCTTAAGTCTTACCTTGTTTTATCTCTTTGACACAATACTTTTCAATGGTTTCCTAGGTTCATATCCTATTTGTGTAGATTGTTTCACTTATTAGTTTTATAAATCAAACTGGTGATGTCAACTTTTACACCATTACAAAATTAATTGCATTGATATTTTGTTAAAATAAACTATAAAGGAAGATCACTTTTGGAAGCAATTACTGTTTCAGATATTGTAAACTAATGTAGCTTCCTTAATAATTACATTGTTCGTTTGATTTCATTTCTTCAAACTTCCAATCAACCTAATTGTTACTTTAGTATTGTCCTTCTTTCTTTTAAGGAATTAAATATTTATTGGCAGAATACTGGTAGTGTACAGATGAAAGGAACAGAAAGAGTTGTAGAAAACAATTACTCATTGAAGAAATACAAGATAGGAATTTTTTTTAAAAAATCAACAACAACGAAAGAAAGAACACTTGACTTCCATTGTCAGAGCAAGTCTTTTAGACCCGATTTATAAGCAGGGTATTGGTACTATTGAACAAAGTATAGCTTGGTATGGAATGCCAACTTAGATTAGGGTATGAACATGGAAAAGAAAGTATTGGAAGGAGAAATGGAATAGAGACAGATCTAAGTGATTTATATTTGTTGAGAAGAAAGGCATTTGAAGAGTATATTAAAAGGGAATAATAATGTAGTAGAAACATTATGTGTGTAATTTGAAAAGAAGAAGATAGTAACATTTATGAGAGAGATAAAGAGATTAACTCTTGTTAAAAGGCTGGTAAAAATTGGAGTAGCATTGTTTATCTTGTAAAATTGGAATATCTGCCGATTTTTCCCAAAGTTGTTGTAAAGATATTAAATATTTTGGAATAGTTTACAGTAGAAAGCTTGCAATTGAAAGCAACAACTATCAAGTAAAGAAGATTGTTGAAAGGTTATATTTGAACTAAGCTACAGAATTGAGAAGTACAATCAATATGCTATTTCGTCTAGGACCAGAATATTGGACCATCAATATCATGTATTTTCCTGTGATAACTACAAGAATAATACTTGGTTACAAAAAAAGTAGCTGTAACCTGCTTTTGTTATTCTAGAAATGAAAGTCAGCAGTTAATTGAATATAAATGTCATCTCTCTCTCTCTCTCTCTCTCTCTCTATCTCTCACTCCTTCTCTCTCTCTCTCTCCCTCTCTCTCTATCTCTCACTCCTTCTCTCTCTCCCCCCTCTCTCTCTCTCTCTGTGTAACACATAAAACATATAGAAGGTATATAGTTATGTTATCAACTTTCAATGAGAGCTCAAATATAATTCTTAAAACCAAACACATGAAAATGATGGCATTTAATCTTTTCTGCACAAATTTAACACTTAAGCTGAGATTAAATGGTTTGAACTTAGAAGATAACCAGGGAAAAGGCAACATTTCATAACAATAATGGAAATCCATCAACAGAATATAATTAATATAGCTACAAATTTTTTATGGATCAGGTATGGTATTTATGATAAGATGTAAGGGATATATATCTCATTATTGGTAGACAGTACAAATTTGAGTGGTAAGATTGCTATATATGTGCGTGTGTGTGTGTGTGTGTGCATGTGTTCTCTTAAGCATTCTGAAGTATAGCAGACAGATTTTAATCATTATGGAAAGTCTATGACCTGAAGCACTAGATCACTTGGAGTCATAGGTCATAGATGATATCTGATATTTTGGATACATTATGAATGCTACATTAGGAGCAGGTTGTGATAGGGTGTCAGCAATTAAATCAGAAGATATTCAAATAATTTTATTCAATAATTGAAGTGAAATGTAGACTGTATGAACACAGAATTTGACTGACAGTGCATATATAATGGAAGATAAATAAGAAATGATTATTATTTACTGTGGGTGAAGATGCATAGACTAGTGGCTAGGCTACTGGGCTCATGATCGAAAGATAGTGGGTTCGATTCCTGGTCCAGGACACACATGTTGTGTCCTTGAGCAAGGCACTTTACTTCACGTTGCTCCAGTCTACTCAGCTGAAAATGAGTACCAGCAGCAGTAGCTCTACTGGTGCGGCTCTCTCTCACCCTCCAGCTATCACATCCCCAGATGTTCTGCTGGATTGGGGTGGGGTGGGGGTGAGAGGGTGTCTGTGTCTGCTCGCGACTGCATGGGCACCTAAAAGCCTTAGTGAAAGCATGTTATATGCTTATATACCACGTCATCCTTGAATGCGAGGGAAGGCGGTTGGTTTTTTTTTTTATTTACTGTGTATGCAACACAAGTCACAAGAATTTAATATAGGAAACATATATTAGTTAAGAATTAATGGAATCTAAAAAATTACATTAGTTTCGTTATTTAGTTTGAATAAAAATAATAAAACAAACTAGCAAAGGTAGGTAGCATCTGGAGCGAGGCTGTTAAAGTTAAATGAAGGGGTTCATTTTAAAAATGATCATGATTCAAGTATTATTATTCATTTGAGTCAGTCTTTAGATACAAGGAAGAATGATATAAAATCTTTATTGATAAACTTCAAAATCTACTTCATCAAGGTGATTCCTGGCCATGTTAGGCAAATGACAACAGTATCAACACCTCACCTGTTTTCTTTTTTTATTCTCTCTTTTATTTTTATTGATCTTTTTATCAGATCGTATTATTTCTCTACACATTTTACATGTTTTTTTCATTTTGGATTTTTTTTACTGTATATGTATGGTTTCATTTTCCTCATGATGTAACGTGTATATGTCTATCTACCTTATGCTCTCTCTCTCTCTCTCTCTCTCTCTCTCTCTCTCTCTCTCTCTCTCTCTCTCTCTCTCTCTCTCTTACATATACTGTTAATATATTTGTTTATCCTTTTTATTTATTTCCCCACAAACACTCAGTCAAAATGTGTTTACTTGAACAAATTCCTGTAATATATTTCTTCCTTTCTTTGGCTGCAGATCAAGTGCATTCAAACTCCATTTTCATGTCTGTGAATCCATATTGATAGTCATTGATTTAGACAGATTTCCAGAATCACTCTAAATGATAAGATAGTTTGCCAAATGTGTGACCTATCAAGCTGTGTTTTGTTACCTTCTTCCTTCCCATTAAGCCTATGAAGACTGTCTGCAAATACTATGGAGGTATTTTGTATTTACTAAATGCTTTAGATGGCTTAAATACTTGATTGAGAAATTGACCATATTCATGTGAGTAGTTCATGTAGAGAAATCTCTCTCTAAAACATAACGTTCTATGTAATTGCCAACCATGGAGAAATCCCACCTTCTTTTGAGTGAATATTTAGGTGAAGAGTAGAAACCTTCTTCTTTAACCTCTTTTTCTTGTTGCTGCCTTGGCTGCTGTAGAAATTGATTTTTATTATTATATGAAAACATCCTTTTCTCAATATGACGTGTTGATAAAGTTTGCCACTAAACAAATGAAGCTTCCGGTGAATGAAAGGAATTTTCCTCCAGCTTCTCTTTGCTCTCTAAATTTCATGTCTTCGGGTTTCATATTCTCAGATGTAATTACAATTGAGCTGATTCTTATTGAAAATAAGATTGCTTCAAATCACACCCCTGGAAATATAACACTTGCCAAACTCATATATGACTTGTCTATAAAGATTCTACTTATAAAGGCATCCAAATTCTTCTATAAAAATTTACACTTGCGTTTCTAGAACCAGCTATATATTATTTGTATATACATATGTGTGTGTGTATTTATATGAATATGAAAATTATTGAATATCAGATTTTGTTTAAAATCAAAACAATAATAATGTTTAAATTATTCATTAGTCTTTTATAATTAAAAAAGTTATTCTGATATTGCTAAAATCTGAATAATTTATTCAAAAGTTTTGAGAATCCTCTTAAGATTCTTTAAATTTTCACTAAAATTCTGCAAATGAAAACTGTGTTCATGTTAGCAGGCTTAAATTTGCTAATTGCTTCTGGTACAATAAAATTAAACCAATTTTGAGAACAAATTCATGAATATTTTAACTAGATCGAACAATTTTTTTTCTTTCTCAAATTTACTTTTTTATTAAAAGTGTAAATCAACAGAATTAGGTGCTTCCTTTTCGAATCAGAATTAAATTGTCAATCTTTCAGTTAGATCATCTGTTAGTGATCTCTAGGTTTAAATATGATCCTCTGAAGATGTTAGATTCATGTGGTGTATTTAAGGCAAGTTAGTTCATTCTTCCCCAAAATAGATTCTCTGAAGCATTTGAACCCAGTTCTTCAAGCTGACAAAACAATTACCAATAATTCGGTGCTTCTGCTACTTCAAGTAGTAGGCTGTATCTGTTATCATAACTAATTACAGCTAGGTGGACTGTACCATTTGATACTAACATACATAATGCAGTGTCAATAAGAAAATAAGAAAATACAAATCACAACTCTCTCCACCCAATACAACAGACACTCTAGTGACTTGGTCACCTTTGACTCTAATTATATTATCTAACAGTTTGGAAATATCTTTGAACATATTATCGAGTAAATGTTATGAAATATGTTTTGTCATAACAACATTTAAGAGGGAATTTCAATCTTTGGTTAGATATTAATATTTTTATTTTTTGATATTTTAGATATGATGATATTCAATTACTGGTCCTATATGTTTAATACTTTATAACTTATCTATATTAAGCATGTAATTGCAAATTAAAATGTCTCTTATTTTTTAAACTAATTAATATTTTAAAATCTTAAATGACTTGGAAATCAGTTGATTGTTGTTCTTTCTTTTAGATATTTTTACAGATGAATTAATAAGTTTTCTATGGATTTTTTCAAATGAATGCAATATTTATCATATATTGGCTCTAACTTATTTAACTGTTTTCTTTGATAGTGTTATGATAAAAAAGTGAAAAAGTGATGTTTGTATTAATACTGGATAGAAAGTATTCTTAATTTCTGTTTTAATTAAATAGTTAATAGTTTCTAAAGTTCGTATTCATCATAATTGTTTTTCATGTTATCTTCTGCATGATTTTCTAGATTTTTGCTACTGAGTTAGTTTAAGAAGATAGGACAGTACTCATAGTCCAGTCAGACTCATTTTTTAGAGATAAACAATTGATCAAGCCAAAAGTCTTTCCGTTCAGTTTGAATCTTTGCAGATTAGTGATTGGAAGGGAAATATGGATGGGGAGGAAGATCCAGAAGGATGAAGTTTTAGAGAAGAAATGAGGGATGAAACAGGTGTATCATAAAGATTCTAGGTAGGAGCAATATACAGATAGTAAACTCTCAGGAGCAGAGAACATTGCAATTATAGCAAAAACAGAAGACAGATACTGCTCAATGGTGGGACCAAAAGTTGTAGAGTATTGTTAAGTTAAAAGATTCATAAAATAAGTTTGTGTGCTACAACGAGGGGAGAGTTCTGTCATTTTGAGCAGGCCCTTTGAAGAAAGAAAGGGTATATTAAAAAAATGTCGGAACTCATGGCAGAACTCATGGCGCACAAACTTATCTTTATGCATTTTATTAACTACTTTTATTAACTACGGTTTTGTTTGTTAGCACCTAGTTTCCTCAGATTTTAGGAGTTTTTTTTCTTTATTGGTGAGTGAAGGCTTGCTTATCAGACAAATTACAATATTGTAGGTGTAGTCGTGTGTGTGCATATATATATATATGTGCATATATATATATATCATCATCATCATTTTTTACGTCCATGCTTCCATGCTAGCATGGGTTGAATGGAGATTTCCTGAGGCAGCATTTTATGGTTGGATGCCCTTCCTGTCACCAAATATATATA
>JAOPJM010001463.1:24245782-24257874 GCA_027124095.1 Muusoctopus leioderma | reverse complement strand
GGTATATTCATTTTTTTCTTTTTGAAAACTACCCAAAATCGAATTTTTCAACTTGATCAAATGAAAATTATTTATGTCAGATTAGTAAACAAGGGTGATGTTTGTTATACAAAATTAACTTTAGGTCTGTTAGTAACTTTATGTAAATAAAAGTTTTTATTCTATTTGAAATGTATTCTGCTTCACTGATTAACTTATTAAAGAATCTATATAATTCAAGGAATACAATTATATTGTATGCTCATTGTCTTAGGTCCCTCTCTGAAAAATTATGTAGTTTAAAATGTAGCCCTTAAAATCAATATAAATGAAAATTAATGGACAAATATCTGTTTTATTCAAATCCTCATTGTTATATATACCAACTATAAAGCAGAAAGGACAGGAAATTACTGCAGAAATATCTTGTAGTTGTACTCCTTATTAGGAATGGAGATTGCAAGATATGCTAATAAATATTGGAAATGTTTGGAGTGCTGAAGACCAGTATATTTAATGTAATGCATTAGTTGTGTGCAGCAAACAGCAGAAAGAAGAGACAGAATATGTAACATGCTACTTCAATAAGGAGGGTTTATATTTAGAATGCATTAACAGATAACAGAAACTAAAAACACCCTGGAAAATAGTTGTTGATAAGAACGGATTTATATGAATTATTTATCAAAGTAGAATAAACCTTATTTTTGCAATATTGTATCCTAAATAAGAGACACACATCGAGCTACGTTTATCAAAGGTTTGCATATTAGGGGTAGGATTCAATTTATTGTCTTGTATTTATGGCTGTAAGTAGAGAGAGAATATTTATAACTGTATTGCCTTTTTTTTTTTTGGCTTTCTTAAATTATTTACGATTGAGATATGGTGTTATTGTTGTGTTGTCAACAAGATGAGATTATAACATTCCAGGAAATGTTTTGTTAAAGAAATAATGAGATAATGACATTCCAGGAAAGGTTTCGTTAACCAGATAATGAGATAATAACATCCAAGGAACTGATTTCTTAACAAGACAATGAGATGATATTCCAGAAAATATTTTAACTAACCAATGAAATAATGTATCTTCAGGAATGGTTTCGTTGACAAGATAATGTGATAATGGCATTCCAGGGAAGGATTTTGTTAACAAGATAATAACATCTTAGGAAGGATTTTGTTAACCAGATAATGAGATGACTTTCTAGGAAGGATTTTGTTGACAAGATGAAATAATGACATTCCAGGAAGGATTTGTTAATCAGATAATGATATTCCAGGAAAGGTTTTGTTAACCAGATAATGAGATAATGACATTCCAGGAAGGATTCGTTAATCAGATAATGAGATAATGACATTCCAGGAAAGCTTTCGTGAACCAGATAATGAGATAATCCAGGAAGGAGATAATGATAATGTTAACCAGATAATGAAATAATGACATTCCAGGAAAGGATTTGTCAATCAGATAATGAGATTCCAGGAAGGATTTTGTTAACCAGATAATGAGATAATGACATTCTAGGAAAGGATTGTGTTAACAAGATAATGAGATAATGACATTCCAGGAAAGGTTTCGTTAACCAGATGAGATAATGACATTCCAGGAAAGGGTCTTTTTAAAATATTTAACTTAAAACTGTAGATATAAATTGCTAAATGTGATGTAGAAGTGAAATGACTGAATCATTAAGATATAATGGGCTGCCAACTCATAGGTTGTTTCAAGTTTCAGGCCACTAAAAGCATTTCATTATTCCTTTTGGTAAGACGACAGTTTTACATACACCTATTCCTCACAGAATGGTCAACTGAAGTAAGATTTTCTGGAATGTTATTTATGATATATGATATATCATATATTCAACACCATGACATTGGAGCTGCTTATGACACTCTTTGAGCTTTTACAGAGATCTACATTTAGATAATATAAGAGACCATCTTTAAAATGTTCTTTCTTTACCAATTATAACTAGCAAATATGAAGAGATATAAGCTAAATGAAGGCAGACATTTATTAATTATTTTTTTTTACATAAGAGAGTATACATGTTGTGGCTTAAGGTTTTTAAAGGTATAACTTGGATAATTGGTGCTAAGGGAGTCATCTAATCAAATTTCAAAATGGTTGATTCTTGAAAGGTTACTCAGGTTTTATGAACAGGAATCATGTTGAATATTATATACATTTGGCAAGGGTTGAAGCAAACCCAGTATTGGCTTTAGAAGACATATATGTCACAACTCCCTTGATCGTTAAATATGGGGGCTCATGTTTATGCAAGGAATCATGATCTATATTTGGGATTAAATATCTGAGTTTCATGTAGCCCTTGCAAGCATGGAATAAATTAACACATAATAAAGTCTTTTTTTTTGTTCTCCGATTTACTACAACTATTTCCTTCATTATATTCCAAGAATTATTTATGTGAAATATTTCCCATGATGATAACTGAGACATTCTCACTTTGAAATAGTTTCCAGAAAATATGAATAAATATAGAAAAATTGCTACAAGGCACGATGACATTCTAACAAAGATATCTGTAATTCTTTAGGAAAAACAAGTGCTTTAAGCTTGAGATTTTCCATTCGTTGTAAGACTAGATTTTAAAACTTTTCTTTATAAATTATTTTCTGATATTTTTGTATTTTTTCCCCTTCTCTTGCCACCCTTGTATACCTCATTCGTTGTATCATACAAACACATACAATCAACTTCAGTGCTACAGTCCATCTCTGGGATTTTTTAATTCTGCTGAAGTTAGCATTCAGAGATTCTGTCTTGCAGCCATAAAAAAAAAAAATTGAAAATTATATTATTGTTACAATTTTGCTCATGTCTTCATAAGACTTTCTAATAATCTCAATCAATACTTATCTTGTGTAATTGTGATAAATAAACTCATTCATCAAATCTGTATCATCTGCTGAATGTTTTTTTTATCATAGGTATCCATCAATAAGTTGTTCTCTTTTATTTCAAGGAAATTGGGAATATAAGTTGTATCATATGACCTTTTCTAGAACATTAGTCACATAAGTAAAGTGAAAATGGTTCCAAGTAGAAATCAGAACTTAGTCACAGATTCAACTTGCTGAGAAACTACAGCCACTCACCAGTGCCTGTAATAACAATTTGTTATCAAAATAAAATTCTGCAACTGTTTAAACATTCTTTTCACTGATATAATTTCAAAAGAAGGAATAATTATTGGCTATGATAATTCAAAGATGTGAGAAATAAAGCTGTAAATTCTCCAATCTACATTTTATCCAGCATAACAGTAAAACCATATAAATTATTTCACATGAGATTGCAGCAAATGGATTCTGAATTTGACCTTAGAGGTTCTTGAGATCCCTACATAAAATTTCCTGTCAACTGAAATCCTTAGAATATATTTAGAACATATAACCATTGACTTTCATCAGCTGTAAGGTCTCAGTAAACCAAATATGTGACTCAGTTTCAACTTTTTTCACTTCAGTAATATTGGTAATACCTTTGAGAAAGGCAAGAATATTACACAATCTCATTTCCACTCCATATTAATCTGTGACTACTATGTGCTATGTAAGAAATTAACATGTCAGTAATCTACTATTATCATATATATATATATATATATATAATTCTTTTAAAGTATTTATTATAAATTTATTTATCCTGATTAGAAATGAAATATTTAAAGTAAATTCATAAATTTGCATTTCAAAGATCAGCTAGGATTTCCTGTTTAAGATCATTGTTGACTAAAATATCAGTCACTGTATGGTTGGCACTGCATATTTTATGTTTTAAAGTGTATTTAAGTGTATGTTTGGCAGCCTGAAGTAAAAATGTTAATAAGCTCGAGCCAACAAGGTAAGCTTCTATGTAGTTGCTCATCCAGCTAGAAATAGCAACCAAATCTCTCTCAAATGAAACCCCAATATCTAAAACAAGGAAGAACACACTGGAAAATGCAGTCCTAAATTCTCTTAAAAAGAAAAGAGGGTCATGGCTGGAAAGTATTTGATCATAAGTTTTCTCAATCAGGGTTGCTTGGCGCACTTTTTTTTTTATTGGTCTAGAGAAGGGAGCTGTGTCAATGGCTTATGCAGACCCTTTGAGACCACTATAGTTAATTTTCTTCTTGAACATTTGCAAGTTAGTAGCTACCGGAAAATCATGTGCAAGGATGGAATTCCAAAAGGAAGACATTCTGGGAAAGAAGGACTGGGTATAGTGGTTAGTGTGTGGTCTAAGGGTGGACATATGGGTGGCAATGTGAGGAGGGACAAGTGAGTTGGAAGTGCCTGAGTGGAGGTGGCATAAGACAAGCCGGCTCTGAATAGCAGAGGCCACTGTAGTAGTGGTAGAAAATGCAGAAAAGAGGTTCGAATGTGTTGGTGAGTAACTTCATGACAATCTGTCAAGTGACCTTTCTTTGGATGCGGTCTAGGATGTCTGTGTGTAGCAGCAACACTGCCTGAGATGTGGGAGCAGTATTCCATAGTGGGTCTCACCTAAGGTTTGTAGAGAATTAGTAGTTGTTGGTTGTTGCTGTATTTTCTGTCTCTGAAGGGGAAGGCAAGTCTTTGTGATATAGTTTTGGCTATGTTTATAATGTGCACTTGTGAGGAGAGATCCTCACCAATGATGAGGTGTATCATTTATAGTGACCTTGAGGGTTCTATTTGGGTGCTGTTGGTGTTTATGTGGAGTGGGTTGCGATGTTTTCTTGATATGTGTAGTGATTGTATCATTGTGCTGTTGAAGGAGACAAGATTGGCATAACCCTATTGGAGCACATGTTTTCAAGGTCTCTGTTCATGGAATAAGTGCAGATCTAGTGTGAAGTGTCTAGGCTGCATGTGGATGACGTCTGGGTGTGGAAGGTTAGGGATGGATGAAGGAATCTGTTGAGGAGTGGGCAGGTTGTTGATGTGCAGGAGAAAACCAAATCCCTAGAGCACACCAGAGTCGATAGAGTGGGTCTGAGAGAACTCTAACAGCACACGCTGAGATGGTGGTCCGAGAGGAAGCCTTTGATCCAAGAGACAGATGGCACCCATAAGTAGGCAGTTTAGCTAGGATATTTGTGTGCCAGACATGATCAAAAACCTTGCAGAAGTTGAGGGTAACAACACTGCTTTCACCAATTTTCTTGAGAGTGAGTGATATAAGAGAGTGAGTGCAGGTTTTCTGTTGATCTAGCTTTATGAAAGCCGTACTGGTGGTCACTAAGGAGGTAGAGAGCTTCAAGGTGTTGGAGAAAGTTGTTAATGGCTTTCTCCATTATCTTTGAGATGTTAGAATTCAGTGCAATAGGAAGGTAGTTGGCCATGTTAGAGGGGTTGCCCTTCTTGGGTATGGGACACACTGTAGCATGTTTTCAAAAATTAGGATATATCCCTAGAGAGAGAGAGATTGAAGAGTTTCGAAACAATAAGGGCTAGCTTTGTGGTGCATTCTTTGAGGGTAATGCAAGAAACATTGTCAGGATCGGTGGTCTTGTAGGTTTGAAGTGACCAGAGGTGCTTTCACACTTGGTATGTATGTGCATATGGTGGTGAGTTAGGAGGAGTGGAAAGGGATTGTTTTGAAGGAGTTTTCCTAGTGTGTCTAGAGAGGAGTTCGATGCAAAGTGGGCAGCAAATGTGGAGGTTTCTCCATGGGAATACTCTTTTTTTTTGGGAGGAAGGGGCTGTGCACATGGCCTTTGCTGGTCCTCTAATACTGGTGAGATTGATGCTGATACTGTTCCATGTTGATGATTGCAGGAAAAACGTGTAGGGAAGAAATTTTCAGAGCTGATGTTCTGGAAAATAAGGACTGGGCATAGTGGTTAGGACAAAGTTCAGAGGTTGGACACAATATGGGTGGCAAGAGGAGGAGAGACAAGCGAGTCAGGAGTGTCTGAGTTGAGGTGGTACGAGACCAGATAGCACGCTGGAGTGTGTTGGTGAGCAACTTCATGCCAATCAGTAAAGTGGCCTCTCTTTGGATGCAGTCTAGAATGTCTGTGTGTGTAACAGAAACACTGTCTGAGATGTGGGAGCAGTACTCCATTGCGGGTCTTACCTGAGCTTTGTAGAGAATTAGTAGTTGTTGGGTACTGATGTATTTTCTGGCTCTGAAGAGGAAGGTGAGTCTTTGTGATTAATGTTTATGATGTGTGTTCACCAGGAGATATCCTGAGTAGTTATGGGGTCTAGCATTTATAGTGATTTTGAGGGTTTTAGTTGGTTGGTGTTGATGTTTACATGGAGTGGGTTGCGATAATGTTTTTTTGATATGTGTAATAATTCTGTCTTTGTACTGGTGATTGGCATGTCCCCATTGCAGATGTTTTCAAGGTCACTGTGCATGGAGTCAGTGTAGATTTTGGCATGAGGTGTTTAGGTTACATGTGGATAACGCTTGAGTGTGGAAGGTTAAGGGTGTTATAATCTGCTGTGGAGTGTCAATTGTTGGAGGTGATGGCAAGTAGGTTGTTGATGTATAGGAGGATAAAACCAAACCCTAGGGCATACCAGAGTTGATAGAGAGCTATCAGCACATGCCATGCTCTGGCAGGAAGCCTTCAATCCCAGAGACAGGCAGTTTTGCCATGTGGTCAAATGCTTTGCTTTCAGTAAATTTCTCTAGACTGCTAAGTGACATAAGAGAGTAGGTCTCTACTAGATCTGGCTCTACAAAAGCAGTACTGGTGCTTATCAAGGAGGTAGAGAAATTCAAGGTGTTGGAGGTTTTGTTAATGGCTGTCTCCATCATCTTTAAGATATTGAAAGTAAGTACAATAGGATGGTAGTTGGACAAGTCAGAGGGTTGCCCTTCTAGGGAATGAGGTACATCACAGCTTATTTCTGAAGATCAGGATCCTATAGAAAGAGGGAGATTGCTTACAGAACTAGTATGGTGGAGAAGCAGAGGAAATGAGGATTCCGCAAAGTTGGTAGCAATCCTTTTGGCAAGAGACCAAAATGATCGACTGCAATCTGGAAGGTGGAAGAGCTTGCAGGCTATATGATGCATGGAGGCATCCTTCGTGGGTTGGATGATGGTCTTGCAGGAGTTGTGGCGCTGGGTAAAAGCTGCTGTTTGTAGGGGTGGGTGATTATCTCCAAGCATTGTAGGCTGCGTTTTCTGCCTAAACTGCTGTAGCATTGTTATGAGTGAACTTAGGGGACTTGGGGCTGAGGTTTGGTTGTGAAGGGAAATGCCTATGAGGATGGTGTCAGCCAACTACCTAGCTATTTCTGATGGTTCACAGAGGAAACACATGTGCTGCCAGGGATAGTTAGCTTTTAACAGCTGACTTTGAGCCTGGCAAGCAAATGTCCTGTAAGGAAACATATTTGTTGACATTTTCTGATTATGTTCAAATACAAAAACTGTTCTTAAAATTTTATGGTGATTTAAATGGTCAAATTAAAGAATTTCAATAAAAAGTAAGTTGGTCATTCATTACGTTTTGAACTGACTACTATAAACTCAAAATATTATATACAAATATTTTTAAAGTAATTTTGCAGGTAATCAGAATTTTTCTATATAGTGTAAATATAATAATGTATCAAGTATTTTATAATAACATATACAACATGAATATTGGATGACTAAGTGGTATTTCAGACAAATTTTTAAAATAATGTTAGATGTATTTTTAAAAATTATTCTAAGAATATATAAACTTGAAAATGTCAAAAAATGCCAAGAATAAGACCTTTCTCCATAATCTAAGTGTTCTTGTTGAGTAAAAGGTACAATGATAGCCAAGTAGAAAAGGTTGCTGGATATTTTTCTCCTGGCATGTATTGTGTACTTGTGTCAGATATTTAAATTCTGTTATTATCTGAACTGGAAATTCATATTTGATTAAAACATTAGTTTCAAATTATTTGTTTTATTCAATAATTTCTTATTTCTTGTAGAACAATGCCTTTCTCATTAATGATAAGGATATCTTTATGTATATATTTCTTGGTTTACTTACTCAAATAAATAGGCTAGAGTTACCATCCAAAGGATTGCATTTTGAAGATGCAAGGTAGTCCAGTTTATGTTAAATCTCCTGTTTTTAAACAGAATCCACAAAGTCATTTATGTAATCAACTTCAATATCTTTTGAGGGATTTCACTCCATACAGTAGCTCATACAGAAGTTGTCATTGATGAGACCATTATTATAAAAGCAAAGAAAAAAAAATAAATTATTTCATGACTAGGTATATGATTTATTGGTTAACCAATTAGCCAACAACCTCTTCCCTACTTGAGTTATTTGTATTTATATTATGTACACACACTGTATATGTAATATGTGACTATGATTCTGAGTCTTGTAGTACTGCAAAGGGTATGTGAGTGAATGCTGAGCTGGAATATTGCACCTCAGACCAAACAATTTCAATATCCAATTAAAAGTAGGAAAAGGTGGACATTTTTGTTGATATATAGGTTTGTTAATATATTACATACCTGATTTGCTGCTTAGTTTTATTGAGTTATATACTTATATATAATAGTTTGTTCCTTTATTGTGATACAATCAACACAACTAGGTTGAGGAATGTTTATGATATTGATGCTATAGGGTGTATGGGTGTGGGAGGATAATTGATCCAACCCAATTTCTTTGTAGATTTCTTTCTATATCAACTAATCAACACCTTTAAGAAATGTTTCTCTAGCAGGATTTTAAGTAGTTTATTCAATTTGAATGAAGATTTTTAGTTCTTATTCATTAATATGAGAATTAGAGTGGAAACATGGTTAACTTGGTGAGGTTATGTGGTTAATATTCAGCTAGAACTATTACTGGTTAGTTATTAAGAGAAAAGTAGATACGGAAGGTGTATCAGATAGATACTATTTTAAGGAGAAAAGACTCTTCAAACTGTGTGGCCTGGGTGTTGCAGAAAATTTTATTTTTAAAAGTAACTAGTTGAATAATTTCCTATTGTTTTAAGAACAAAATATATTATTTAAATTATATATTTAACCCTGTCATTGCCATATTTCTAATGAAATACACTGCCTATGATTTTCAATTAATTTTGAAAATAATCAAGAATTTGGAGGGATTTAGTAAAATAACTAACTTTCTCACTATTAAGTTGGTATTTGGAACATAACAACAAATTCTTACATAAAATTATAATGGAAAGTTTAAATCTAAATATGAACACAAATGTTGTTTTTTTTTATCATAGAAACATGGGTGGCTTCAGGCGGTTTGGTATCAAAAGGGTGAAATAAAAACCATGGTACTGGAATATTATTTTACTAGAACTATTAACATTGCAATGACCACTTTTGATACTGGAATATAATATACAATAAAAACTTCATAAAACTGTCCCAAAATCAACTTGAATGTCTTAGCATTAATACTATCCAGGTTTTAAAACTATTGAAATGAAGATGATAATTGAGACTTTAGGGAGTGCAATCCTGCTTTTATGTTTTCATATTACACTATTGTTGATTTCAAAACAGAATATCTAAAAGTAAGGATATATACTGCATACCTAATTTTAAATTAGCATATTTTAATTATTTTCTTCAGTTGAATCAATGTAGTTTCTAAGTATAACCTTTTTAATTGACAAAAACAAATAAATTTCTAACAATTGTATTACTTGAATTCTGTTTCATAATGGACTAGCTATTTGTTCATATTAGACTTGTATTTATACATTTTCTATTATTTATTATCTAGGTTTGTAAATTATTTATTACCTAATGAAGCATTTCTATCAATTTAATTTCCACTAATTAGAAACTTATTCTTTGGAAAGTCACATAAATATGCAGTTAATATACATTCTAAGTACCAATTTAAGACAGAAAATAGACACAGGGCCACTGATCAGACTCAAACTATGCATCTACTGCTTACCAGGCAATAGCTATGTGGTTTGAGTTCTATAAGTGGACATGTTGCTTTGTCTCCAATTAGTGATTGTAATGCCTAATATAATTTACTTTAAAATTTTAACATTTAATTCATAATATAATTGTCTAAAACTATGCTTTTCATTTCTCCCCAACTATGTATGTATCTATCTATCTATATTAATAAGATATAGAAAACAGAGTTTTGATCATTCTCACATTTTAATACGTCTTACAGCTGTTTCAATGATGCAATAATAGAGGTGTATTGCATAATTGCTTATGCAACCTCAAAAAGAAAAGCATACAATAGAAATTACGTCATTTTATCAGAGACAGAAAGTAAAATAATGAGTGGTACTTAGAATACAGGCAACCTATATAGATAGTTTTATGGGAGTGACCATTTGACAATCACAGAATCAGAGTGGAGCAATACACCAATCAGATTTGAGTATTAACAGTGTGAAATGTCCACTTCTATAAAACTATCTATATAGGTTCGCCTATATTCTAAGCACCACTCATTATTTTGGTTTCTGTCTCTAAGGAAATGATGTAATTTCTATTGCATGCTTTTCTTTTTGAGGTTGCATAAGCAATTATGCAATACACCTCTAGTATTGCATCATTGAAACAGCTGTAAGATGTATTAAAATGTGAGAATGATCAAAACTCGTTTTCTATATCTTATTAATACATAATCTACTCTATATGTATTATAGCCGTTTTTACCCACTAGAAGTGTGCTTATCACTCAGAGTGTAATACAATATATCGAGTTCTTAATCGCAGTTATTTGTTGTGGCAATTTATAAGCACTGTGTAAGATAAATATATATATATATATATATACACACACACCACATAGAAAGATATATACAATTGTGGATCCTATACTACAACTAGATAACTAGATTAAGATTTCAGTAAATTCTCTTGAGGTCAGTTTGACTTAAAAGTAAAACAAATAAACCATAATTTTCCACAGATTTTATTTCTCTTTCATCCAGCTTGTATTGCATTGAATTAATATTTTCATAAACTTATTTGGCACATCATACTGCACCAAGCAGGCATTTATTTCGAAATTATTCAGGGTTGTC
Organism: Muusoctopus leioderma; assembly: GCA_027124095.1. Taxonomy (NCBI): domain Eukaryota; kingdom Metazoa; phylum Mollusca; class Cephalopoda; order Octopoda; family Octopodidae; genus Muusoctopus; species Muusoctopus leioderma. The sequence continues at coordinate 24,246,891 of JAOPJM010001463.1, read as the reverse complement.
TTTGATTTCCATTTGTTGAGTTTCCTCAAATAATATCAGTAATATATTAGGATCAACTCCATGCATCATAAACTTTCTTACAAAATAGGCTTTGTAAAATAAAAATCGAAATTTTCTTTATATGTTCAAAAGGTATATGGATATGTGCTAGATAAAAGAGAAATGAATTCAGTGGAAAATAAAACACTATGTCCTTATATGCATATTTAAAAAAATACTCTTTATCAGAATAAAATAGAATTATCATTAATCTGTTGGATAGAAATAAATGTTAAAATGTTTATGATTTAATTTTTATCAGAAGTAAAACCTTAATGGGATTATTTCAAAGTTATTGAACATGGCTTTGGACCATGGGTGTAATATTTTAATTTGGCTTCAGATTTCCAGGAATGTTTCTGGAAGTTTATCTTACATTAAAAACTAGATATCCATAATAAGATATAAAGATGGAAATACAAAATATAAATTGTTTGAAAAAAGGTTAGGGAAAGCTAACACATGTTGAATTCCAGTGAGGTTGATTTTCATCCTTCTTAGGTCACTGAAATAAGTATCAGTCAAGTACTACTGCCAATATGATTGATTTTCTTTGCCCCCAAAATGTGTGGCCTTATGTCTAATATAGAACTCAATATAGTAGAGAGGAACTGGTTGAGTTGATAGTTTATTTGATAACCAGCACTTGGATTAGGAATTCAAATATACTGCAGATGTTATTATGGTGTCACTAAATGGTATATATAATTCTATGCACTTCAGTTTTCTTTGTTGGGATAGGTGGCAGAAAATGTAGAAAACATTTCTTGCAATATACTAGCACATCCAGGGAGAAATTTGTCTCTCATCTGCTGAATAGGAAGGAAACCAAATTTAAAAACCAACCCTTAGACCTTTAAGTTTCATGAAAATATTAATTTTAAATAATATATTTATTTTATTTGAAAATCATGAACATTATAGGCGCAGATGGCTGTGTGGTTAAGGAGTTCGCTTCGCAACCACGTGGTTTCGGGTTCAGTCCCACTGCGGGGCACCTTGGGTAAGTGTCTTCTACTATAGCCTCGAGCCGACCAATGCCTTGTGAGTGAATTTGGTAGACGGAAACT
>JAOPJM010001463.1:24240134-24245682 GCA_027124095.1 Muusoctopus leioderma | reverse complement strand
GGGTCGATCTGATCGACTTCAAGGCGGTGCCCCAGCATGGCCGCAGTCCAATGACTGAAACAAGTAAAAGAGTATTAGATAATTAAAGTTTCTTTGGTTCTATATTAACAAAGGATTATGCAATGGCTAACTCTTCCCTTGTTATCATTAGTATTCTAAAATATGTATATTCTCAAACTATTTTTTGTATCTTTGGTGACTTTTTCGTAAAAAAAATTTTTTTAAATTAATTTCTAAAACTAAATTTAATTGTTTCTTTTTTTATGTGTAAAAAAAAATATCAATGACTTTTTTAAGGAAAATTCTAAAATGTCATATCTACGGTTGCTTAGCACAGATTAAGCAGACCCAAGATCAACAGCAATACAGCCATTACTATCTCATTTTTTAAAAATTCATTCATGGTGTATCTAGGGCTACATTATCTAATGTATCCTTCCTTTTTAAGACAGTTAAGTGGGATTTGAAGGCGATTTGGTTGCTATTTCTAGCAGGTCCAGGATATCTCACTGGCTTGTCCCATCTTTAGTCGTTTATAGAAGAGATATAATTTGTTTGAATTCCTACATTCATCCTATCCCATTTATCACAAAAATCTAATATATTGGTAATTTTTACAATGAATAAAGTTTGTACTTTTCCTTTTAAACATAAAATGGCGAGGTGTTCACTTTACAACTGACAGTTGATATCCTATCATTGGTGATATCAGCAAAGACATTAAACACTGGCTCAGTTCACCTAGTATAAAAAGGTACTGTGGGGAAGCACAACTGTCCACACTCTCTGGAAACAGTGAAGAAAATGGCACTATATAATTGCTGAATAAATTGCAGTGCTGGAATCAAATCCTTCGATGAGACTGGAATAGGCAATATGAAAATTTCTCCCCACGAGATCTTGTAATCAGCATAAAATACATCATCACTGCAACACCTTCAATGATTTAACGGAGTAACAAGTTTTTTAAAGAAATGAACTAAAAAAGAACTAATTTATTCATCTGCAACAATGAGAATTATGATATTCTTTTACTTTACTATACTACACTACACAGAACTATGAAAGTATCTAAAGACTCTAAGGATGGGATAGCCGAGTAAGACTGACATTAAATGATTTGCTGAAATTGTAGTTTATCAACTGGCAGGCAACGGAGAAGTTTCCAAAAATATCTGTTTGCAGAAGGATTCTGGATCTTTTTAGGCATATACATTAGGAGAGACCTAGTCAGATAGTAAAAGTAAAAACATGAGTGCAATAAAAATATTTAATTAGGATTGCAATGAGACAGCTAGTTAAAGCAGCACAGATCATTGTAATAACAGCTGAAGAGATGAAAATAAAGCCCAGTTCATTTGTGGGCAAGAACTAGAAGTATTCCGTAACAAATGGTTTGTTAATTGAGCTTTTCACTAAATATGATGATTGCAATACAAATATGCTACTGAATGGAAAGTTTGCCATTCCAGATAGTTAACTAGGTTAAATCTATGCTTTTAAAACAACATCAGTTCAAGTATTTTGAAGTGCTGGAGATCAGCAATTTAACTTATCTCAATGGTTAAATTGAGTTCTCCAGTAAATGAAGTTTATCTTAACCTGTGTTATGCTGTTTATTGGGAATTATAGTTGGTGTAAATGGTTTGAGATAAGCCATCTTTTGTTTAATCTTAATTGGTTTTCACTGTTAAATGAACTGTGATTTAACATTTCTTTGAGAGATTGAGGTATTTCATGTTCAAATAACATGCTTATTTTTATTTATTACATCTAATTTGATGTAAATAATATAAATATTCTCTATGTCTTTCTGGTTTGTTGTATCTTTGTAAAACAAAAGTATTGGAAGAAATACATCAGCAGTAACTTCTCTCAAACACACACATACACACTTACCAAAAGAAACACAGTCAGTAATAATCGTAAATAAACATCTTCATTATTTCCAATCACATATTGGAGGAGCTGTGTTACATTATCCACTATTGTATAACAATAGATTTAAATTTGTTTATACCTTTATAGAAATAATCATTAGGGGAGTGAAGAGTTGGTGTGTAATTATTTTTGTAATGGCTGTGCAAAGAGAAGCAATAACTGAGAACTGAAAAGGAAATTAATTAATAATAATTAAAAAAACAAGTAAAAACAAGGACAGTAGAAAGCAAGCACATTTAGCAACAGAATAGTTGCCACTACAAAATGTTAAGGGAATAGAAAAGAAAATCTACACCATTGAAATGTTTAACTTTTGGATGACAATATGAAAATGGGAAAAAAGAGTAACAAAATAAATTTGTTGTAAGTTTCATGGGATTACTGACTCTGATGAGACATCGCTAGTTTGAAGATTAGCTAGACCCATGACAGAAAAGAAGTTAAATATAGTTAATTTTAAAGTGACAACTTGGAAGCAAATGTAAAGTTAAAATTTATAATAGAAGAGGTTACTACAAATGGGTGACTTTAAGTTAGGATTACAGACTCCACGATTATTACCTGTTGTATACAAATCATGACATTGGGAAATATTATTGATTTAATCATAATCTAACCTGATTAGAGAGTCATTGAATACAAAATTGGACTGCTAAAAAAGTTACATTAAATTTCTTCCCAATTTGTTTTGATACAATTTCTGGCAAAATAGTAATATTTTTTAGGTTTATTGGTGGTGGTAAACAGTTTAAAGGTTGCTTGAAGTAGAGATCAGTAAACATTAATCTGAAATCTGAACATCTGATTGTTAGGAAGTTACAAAAGTTAAATAGAATTACTCTGAAATTGGTCAGTGACAAGCCAGTTTTGAATTTTCTTATATTTTGGATAAAGTGAAAGTTGAAATAATTTTTTTAAAGTTTGTCCATTAAATGACATTGGTCAGTCAGTAAAACTATAAAACATTAACAGTAATTCTCTGTTTGTTCAAATGTTATAAATATCATTCAGCAGTAAGTTATATATGCAATAATTATTTTGATTTAAATTAGTTTATCTTAGATTTTATTTAATTTAATTACTATTTCCATAGATGTTGAGGTTGCAAATATTCAGAATAGTAGTTCTTCAGTGAGAAAATACAAGTTTAATCCTCTTCATCAATCTGATGCTATCATATCCTGAAATAAACCTCTGAATGAGAACTTCCGACCTTGAGGCACAGTTCTCCATTACAAAAAATGAGTGATAGCAAATTAAATTGTATATTGCATCATAATTAACTGGATATTGTAGATATCAAATCATATAGTAATATTAGTTAGACATAAAGTAAGCCAAACTTAAGTCACAAATCATACTATTGTTTTGATTTGCCGATTCAAAATAATTAGAGAATAAAATGAAATATCAATATCACTTATAAAATCTTTAAGAATATATGAAAACAATTTTAATGATGTCCTCTGTGATACTTAGCGGTTATCGTATTTCATTTCATATAAATGTCTTTAAGATTTGAATACCCATTTTTTTAAAAATCTTCATTTACAAAATTTCAGAAACGTGGCTTGAATACTAAGTAATATATTAATATTCTGTTAAGATTTCCAGTATATCAGTCAATAATTTGAAACCTATATAACACTAATGATATTCGTTATCTAGAGATAGTTACAAAAAAAATTTTCATTCAGTAATAGAGAGGCTCAGGAAGCTAAAATAATTATACCAATGTCCTGAGATTTTGATAAACTATTTAATAAGTAGTAAAACAGTACTGAGCAAACTAGTAAAGTTCTACATCTGCAAAAAGTAATATTAATAGTTAAAATAGTGGAATAAATTTTATGCTGTGAGAAAGAAGAGAAGGCTAATGTTTTGTCCAGAACCCTTTGTTGGTGAGAGATAAAATGCTAACAGCTGACATTTCATCTCTCTTCAATGAAGTGTACTGCCTGAAACGTTAAACTTCTTTTCTTCCTCATGACATAAAATTATTCCACTACTTGAACAATTTATTAAGTAACATAGATTCAGAATATGATTGTGGTAATAAAATTGATAATTTTAATAAATTTTTTTTACAATAATATTTGATATATATCATAACACATTCAAAATAATTAGTATCTCTGAGGTTATAATTAAAATTATGAGCTGCGAATAAATATCTTTTTTCAAAATAATATTGTGAAAACATTAATCTAAAATAGAATATACTAAATAATGGTTCTAGTACTAACGGTATGTATGAAATGATTGTAAACTAAATGAAACCAACAAGTCTAGGAAGGATTTAATGTTGTTGGAGGAATCAGACTATGTTGTGATGGAAACGTCTGACTCAATGTTGAAAGTATTAATAACGAATTAATTTTTTTGTTGTTGAATACTGGAGTTGTAGAAAAAAGAGGAATAAATAAAAATTAGTTCTTGTCATATTGAATATCTTTATTGGATTCTTTTAATAAAAACGATTTGTTTGAATATATTCTCAAAGTTATAAAAGGAGAGGCAGTTCTAGAATTTTATTCAACATTAATATGCCCATTTCCATCTAATTTTCTAAAATCACACCAATTGGTAATAGAATAAACAGCATTTATGTAACACAACTTTCTAATAATTCTCCAGTATCTTGTAAGAATGTGTTTATAAAAAAATTCTTAATAATTCTAAATGATGAAATAAATAATTATCTCTTATAATTAAATATATTTTATATAGTCAAATATTTCTTTTTAATAATCATTGTAATCAAATATTTTGAAAGCCCCTTTTCCTTTTTAGACCTTATCAGTTAGGTTTCTATGGTAATTGTGTTGTATAACTAGTGATATGCCTATCCACCAATGTGATAGCTTTCACTATTATATGCTTCTGGTTTGAAAATATTGTTAGCACTTTGCAGAACCGAGTTTTAATTTCATTCCAATGAGAATTCCAGAACAGAAGCATCTATCATAATCAGTAGTTGAACCACACATACAAAAAAAAAAAAAAAAAAAAAAAAAATCAAGTACAGTTTGCAAAAGTACAATCATTTCACCTTAAATGATTGTACATGAAGACCTGTTCCTTATTCTCTTTGTAATAAAAAATAACATTTTATTTTTTGCGAGTTCTTATCATAAAAATGTATTTTAAAAAATCAGAATTTTCAACAACTATTATTCAGTGTAGGCAACAACTAAAAGTTTCAACATTTAGCATCCAAATGGGTCTTTTTTTCTGTCTCATTCATAGATGGCAGTAATTGCCATAATGTTAAACAAATTAGGGTTATGGTAATGCAAGAGACTGACAAATGTAAGTATATTATATTGACTTGATTTATGACACAAGACCCTAACATTTCAATGATATCCAGTATTTATTTCTTTTTTTCTTTACTAAAATTAAAAAGAAATCCTGTTAAAATATAATTGAAAACAAATGAAACACTTAAGTAGTTTATCTGACCTACAGCCATAATTACTACAAATTAAAACAACTTGGTTCAAACAACCATAGAACCATTAGAAAAATACACTTAGACAAGCATGTAGAAAACTAACCAAGATTCAAGTGCACTTGAGGAGAAGTAGGAGTAACCATTCTAAAG
>JAOPJM010001463.1:24235134-24237634 GCA_027124095.1 Muusoctopus leioderma | reverse complement strand
CATAAGTATGATATCCATGCTTTTTCAAATATAATATTGTGAGCAGTATAAGTGAAATGAAGTGAATTGTCTACAGTGGAAATTGAAACTGGGTGTGAACTCATGTCAGCAGGAGCATACCTCTGTTCTATGTTATTAAACTTTTGATAAAATGAGAATTCTGTAGAGATGGAATAGTCATTCAAATTGATTCAGAAGTAGTCAAGAAGATGTTGTCAAACTTTGACTGTCCCAAGTTGAAAAAGCATCACAAAAGGCACAATTTTTCCATCTGTGTCGTGTGTTGGTCTTTTCACACTAATCTGCTTTTATGTGAACATTACTCACATTACTGAAAAATAACTTATTCTAAAGTTATGGTCATTTATTGTTGATTAATCTTTAAATTCTAGGGAACCATAGGTATTATTTTAGTTTTCTACAAATGTTTCATTTTTTAAGATTTAAATTCATCGATTTATTTTTCTAAACATTCATAAAGACACTTTTTAATTTCTTTTATGAATTCTATTAATGGCATACTGACTTTCACTTTATAGTAGGTGTCATTCTTGTTGTAAAATTAGACTTGCAGGAATGGCTGTGTGGTTAAGAAGTTTGATGCGCAACTATGTGGTTTCAGATTCAATTTCACTGCATGGCACCTTTGGCAACTATCTTCTATCAGTCTTGAGTTGAGCAAAGCCTGTGAGAGAAATTTGGTAGACGGAAACTGTGTGGAAGCCCATCAAAGGGACTGTTCCTGTTATTAGGTGGGAGACTTAATCTGTCACCTGGTTTGATACGAACACCTGGCTATTGGATGCCTTAAATAGAATACACAAGCATTTCACTCAGTCTCTAATCTGAGGATAACTTCCTCCCACCAGTCTTGAAAGTCCTGGAAAAGGTCATGGACACTGCCCTTTGTCCTCTGACTAAGCCATATATATAAAACATATCTGTAATGGAAAACTATCCATCTGTGTCGTGTGTTGGTCTTTTCACACTAATCTGGTAGCAGAGGAATAAATAATGGGAAATTTAAAGTGTGTTACAAAATTGAAATAAATATTTTATACTCTGACCATAATTTTTTAATTTAATAATTTAATATCTTCAGTATTTTACCTAGAAATGGCCTGTTTAAATTCACAACATTTTTCTCAAAGGTCTGTTAATCTTTCAGGATCTAAGACACTTATTCCTTTCTATTTTATATTTAGAATCTTATTATTCAAAAACATATAATTATGCCATTAAATTGTACATATACTCCATATTTATTCAAAGTCACTCAACTGGCAATGTGCCAAACATTGCTTTTGGAATAAATTATTAACCTGAACCAATTCTCAATATTCCTTTCACCAAGAGAACCATTTTAAAATTATAGTCAGACTCTTCTAGTACAATATATTTATTATGATTTTATATTAATTGGCCATGCAATATATTTATGTCATTGGTACATTTATCATACTTTCTAGTGGAATGGTTATGTTGATTTAGATTTCTAAATGACTTATCTAATCCTGAGTCCTAAATCATGAAGTGAGAATTGTGTGTAAATGTCCAGGAATTCGAAAACAAGTAGGTAATCTAACATACCAAATACCTTAAAACAGACATTGAATTCTCTAAGAGGAATCATTCTATATATCATTTTGTGAAATATTGATTTAATGAAATGGTTTGATGCTTTAGCGTTAGAGAGTGATGGGAATGGTAAGTTATGTCTTCTAAAGAAATTGGAACTGGAATTGAATCAGTTCTAACTAGGGATCAGAACTGAACCAGCATCTTATTTGCTGATAATTGAATATTGTGCTACAGTGCCTGGTACAATTAGCTGAATGATGACAAGGAATAATTCAGAAGCTGGAGTTATGTAGTTTGGTTTGCCACTCATATGCAAATATCGCACCCTTTGTAGAATGAAAAATCATTTTAAGGATAAGAATATTCTTGCTCATTGTTATGATTAAACTGAATTGTTTTATGACTGTTTAATAGGAATGCTGAATTATGGAATGCATTTGAAATCCTTAAAATAAATCCATTCTAGATGTTAAGTGGGAATGTCTGAACTTTTCTTTAAATGAAATATAAAAGTATATAATTTCACATAAGGGCATGGAGCCTCATATCTATAGGTGTCAGGAAATAGGAAGTTGTGACATGATTTTCTCAAAGGCATTAAGAATGGCAGTGAAGTGGCTCCAACAGGGAATTGAAAATGGGGTTCAGATTCTATTCACCATAAATTAACCACTACACCACAAAATATAGTATAAAAAGTTATGATTTGGGATCTTAAATGATATGTCAGGGAACATATTACCTTTTCGGATTTCATGAATAATGGTGAAAAGCTCATAGTTAACAATTTAACTAATACATTTCTGAACCTACGTAATAATACTTCTGCCATGATTCTGTAGGTAGTAAAGGGTCATCACAATTTGAATAAAGTTCTCAATACATAAAGTAGAGATAATATATATTTTTTATTATTTTT
>JAOPJM010001463.1:24211016-24226791 GCA_027124095.1 Muusoctopus leioderma | reverse complement strand
TGTGTGTGTGCATGTGTGTGTTTATATATCTCTATATATAAGTATATATCTATATATATGTATATTTATGTGTACGTATGCCTATATATATATATGTATGTATGTATATATATATATATACATATATGTGTATACAAATATATAAGTGCATATATATATGTATAAATATGTATGTATATGTATGTACATATATGTATATATATGAATATGTATATATGAATATGTTTAAATATATATGTATGTATATATATGTATAGGTATGTATATATATATATATATATATATGTATATATATATATATATATGTACATGTATATGCATACATATATATGTATATTTGTTTGTGTGTGTATATATATATATATGTGTATATGTATATATATATATATATATGTGTGTGTGTGTATATATATATACACACATATATATGTGTGTGTGTGTATATATATATATACACACACACACACACACACACATATCCAATTTTTCAATGCAAAGATTCTTTTCAGTACATTTTTGTAAAGTGAAAGCAGATTTCCCACAAAACTTTCCATCCTTGGTCATGATAACTAAGTACTTGAAGGTACTAGTTTTCTATCTATCAGTCTACCTAGACTTCTATTATATACGTATGAATTTACATACATATATACACATGTATATTTGTGTAATGTATTACACATATATACACATCTGTATACTATGTATATTTTTTATTGTTTTTTTTTTTTTAAAGAAATTAATAACAATTGATTAAAATAAGGATTGATGAGTGGCAGGCAATGTAATATGATTTGCTTGCATATATTTTTCAGGAAAGACAGAAGGCAAACTGAAAGCTAAGTTCTCTTACATACACCTAAATACAATACATACACATTCTAGATACTCCATTCTTTGTGTTTGTTTGCTTTAACTTTAAACTCGTTTGCCTTCTCTTTCTCATGATGGGTTTGGGGAGTTGAATAATAACAATATATTTTTAGCATCATTTTTTTTTTTTTTTCCTTCAGAGCATGACTGGGAAAAGTGCAGGCATCATGTACCAAACAGCTATTGGTGAAAGGGAAAGCCTCTTTCCACATTTTACTCCATTTCTCATTGCTTCCTGGAAACATTCATTTGATAGTGATGATTACTTATTTAAAATGACTTCTTCTTATTGTCACCGGATGGACAAATATGAACTAAGAAACAATAGCATGATCTGTGTAGGAATATGACCAACATCTATTGTCCAGGATGAATGTTGTGTCCACTTGTAATAGATTACACAATCCTAAGAACACAAATTTGTGAGTTACTCCTCCTAGTGATGGTCTGAAGATAAGCTGGCATGCCACTGTATGAATCCAGAATCCTCCTAATCGTAAGGAGGAGACTGGAGCAGCCAAGGATATCCCAGGAATCCAGGCAGGAGGCAAGTGAGTAGGGGTTGTTTCTATTTACATAGCGGATTCACGCACATTTTCTTCATTGTCTCCAAGGTATACACCACTTTCACTGCTCTGTAGCCAGGAGGCGCTACGGTGCATGTCCTTAACGGTACAGTTGTGATGCTCGGGCCACGGGGAAGATGAGCTCGTTGTCTGATAGATCCTCAGAATAGGGACCTTGCTTTCATGAAAGACGTAATAGTTTATGACTTGTGCAACTGCATGACTCAAAAACATGCCACAGGCGAGGAACAGAAGCAGATATACACTATGGAACACCATCTGTCGGCTCGCTAGCTCTGTGCTTGTGAGGTTATTTTGGAGGAGCTGGACCGAGACCTCTTGAAGAATTCCTGGAAGATAAAAGTTTTCTAATTAGTCATCACTTTCAAATAAAAAGGTTTAACTTCTCTTTAAAATATGTAAAGCAGAAATAGAATTATTCTGGGTTCAAAAAGTATGGAATGGAAATTATACAACAAATCAACTTCAAAACATAAAACAAACCCATAAATTGCAGTAAAATAACAACACTGAATTAATATAGTATCTCAGTTTTCTGATACTAAATATTTAAATTGGATTATTTTTAATAAGCAAGTAACAATAATGCTTATTTTGAAAATGCGTTGAATAATGCCAGCTAATTTCATGTGTGGTATAATACCAGCTAATGTGAGAAATAACACCAGCTATAATTTTCATAAATATACAAAAGAATATGCTGGAAATATTTGAATTTTTAAGAAATAATATTTGATATTCAAAGATACTAACCATCATAAAACTGTGGCTGGATGGACATGAAGTTACACGAGGTAATTGTGGTGGTAGGAAGTGATGGCGGCGAGCTACATGAAGTCTGTGATGATGAAGATGATGTGTTTCCCATAATGTTGCAGATATCTTCCAAAACTTTATCTAAAAGCTGCCTCTATAAAAATCAAACAAAATAAAATTGATATAATTCAATTCAAATATGAATAAATAGACTTTTGCTATTAAAATAGAATTCTCATTGTTAACTATGTGATGTCATTATTTACCAAGATATATTTTATTTCTCTAAAGGTTTCACAGTTAGATCCATATATCTATAGAGACTTTTGCAACAAACAGTTATATTCAAACTTTCTATTCTAATTTTTTGTCTATTTTAATTAATAGCAGAAACAAATCAAATATCTCAGCAATCTTAACTATAGGAAGTTGTCCAAAAACACTTTTTTCTTAACAAATGTTGAGCAGACAGATGAACTGTTCAGAAAAGGTTTATATGACACACGTACATACTGTCATACAAAAGAGATAATAAAATGTATAGCCTGCATAAAAGAAAACATATGGTACTTTGAGCCAACGAGAGAGCATCTATATGGTCACTCGACCTGCAAGAAATAGCAACCAAATTTCCCTCATATTATCTTACTATTTAAAAAAAAGGAAGAACACATTAGATAATGTAGTCCCCAAGATATATTACACCTGAAAGAAACAAACAGGATGGTCAAGGCTGGCGTGCCTTTGATCATATGTAAGTTAATCAGGTCTAACACATGCTACGGTATGTTGCCATGAGTGAAGAGGTTTAAGTTAACAAGTAAAAGAAAACACAGTAACAGGAGCAATGGTCACCTAGCCATCTGACTAAAATCGTATAAACTAAGTAATGATGAAAGGAAATTCCTAGTATATAAGGGAGAAAGTCACCACCACACAGAGTTTGCATGGTACATGCAGACTTGTGTTCCTAATAACTCAGCTAACCATTCTAGATTGCTTAAGAATCAACAATGTTCAAGAAAACATACTGCTACTAGATAATACCAAACATATTTCACCCCCAAAAAGAGATCTCAATAATATGTCAAGAGACATGACATTTATCTGAGTGGATCTAATGTAGAAAGCATCAAATTTGACAAAATGATTAACCCTTTAAGTGCCAACATACCTGAAACCGCTCTTCTTTCTATGATACAAAACCTCCAGTTTTAAAATGTTCATATTTGAATTAAAACCTTCCATTATAATTTTATGTGAGAACTTTTAGTTAAGTTATGTTCCAAACACCAACTCAATAATGACAAAGTTAGTTATTTTAATTCTTGATTATTTTCAAAAATACTTGAAACATAAGCAAAGTTTCTCATTAGAAATATGGTCACAAAAGGGTTAGGAAGATTAATCCTAATCTAATTTGTCTTAAGCTGAGAGCTGAAAGCTCCCAGATTTCATGAGAAATAAACATCAAAGAATTAACTGTTCCATTTCGAATAATTCCATATGACAGTCCTATATTTAATAATAATGATGTCAATTATATATTCATGTATATGCACAGGCATAGATATTGCTTGCAAATAAAAGCAACTATGCCCCTTTGAAATCTGAGCACTGAACAGAAAAAAACCAGCATTAGCTTTAAATAGTAAATAGAAAAAAAACATTGTTCGGCTTTTGGATAGATTCATTCAAAAATATTTTAGTTCCAGACAAAAATTAAATAGAAAAATTAGATGCCAATATGACTAAAAATCTCTGGTATCACTTAGGTTTGAGTCTAAAATTATTCATCAGGAGAAAACCTATAACATGGTTTATTATTATTTTATTTTTGTTAAGCTTAGTTTTGAACAGAATAGATAATTTCTATAATTGGGATCTCTCAACATTTCTTACATTTGAATGGGTGAATAATGCATTAAACTTACAAGAATGGAAATTGGAAAGTATCTCTACTACCTGACAAAAGTAAAAAAATCTTAGATTATTTGGAGAGTGCCAAGAAAGGCATGCACAGTTAGATATACTCTTAAAGAATATAAGTTAAACTTCAGCATTAACATAAACATCATCCTTACATTTTGATGACCTATCCAATTTAAAAAAAAAGGAAATTTATTGTAAAATTCAAAATAGTTCTTCAATGACCCACAGTTTCTTTAGTGTTTATCTCAGAATATGAAAAGATTTCTATGAATATCTTTAAAGAAACCTGCTTTCAATGGTCTGAACCATAGTACTTTGACTTATTACAAATAAAAGAAGAGAGTATCCATTTACTTACTTTACAAATAATAAGACATAGGAATAAAAATAAAATTTGCATGCCAACAAAAACATGACAAGTTGTTGGGATAGCCACTGATCTGACAGAAATTTATAGCAAAGGCAAAGATATTTGAGAGGAAACAATGTATGACAAATAAGATGAGTGAATATCAATAAAGTAATATTACATATATTTTCTAATATCTGTATATAACTGTACTTCCTAATATCAATAAGCATTTGTAAGCATGGAATTGTCAATGGGGACAACACTATATTTCCTGAGCAGTAGAATAACAAGTTTGGTTTATTTTGCCTAAGTAATCAAGCTATTCACATTTAAATATAAACTTTCTTTACTTTGATGTATTGTGGGCTCAGTAAGCATAAATATTTGTTTAAACTGCAGAAACTGTAAAATGATCATTGATCAGAATGGCTATTGCTTGTTATTACATGATTAAAATGAGGTCTTTAAATTTATAAAAATCGAAGTATTAATAATGAAACAGCTTTCTATACTGATTGTATTTTCATCAAATTACATGATCAAAATGAAAGAGTATCAATTAAGTAGCAAATTTTAATAACATTTAAAAATTAAAAAAATCTATTGTTATTTCATGGTTATTAAAAAAATGATAAAATTATAAATTTTTTACACAAAAACATGAACTAAACCTACCTGATTTTGTCTGACTCCTTCCAGAACTGCATTGAAATCTGCAATCTCCCAGTCTACGAATTTCTTGATAAAAACTAAGTGTCTATTTAGATAATCCGCATAGTTGATCAGTGTGTTGTCTGACATTAGTAAGTGGTCCTTCAGCTGAGATGCACCCAGGTGTCTGTCTAAGAACAGCTTGATGTTGTCTGCAGTAAGAATTGCATCTGCTGCTGCCAGAAATATCCCCAAGAAAAATACAACAAGAGCAAACAGGATTAGCTTTAAAAATAGCTTTGATCCTAAAATACGCAGAATTAATCTGCATAGTTGTATAAAATATTGAACAAAGCAAAAGTCTTTAAATCGCTCTCGTTTCAACTTAGGTTTTTGTCGACGTCGGTGATTCCAAATCTCTTTAAGAATGTCTTCTTTGGATTTGGTTGGTGCTTGAGCAAAGTAAAGTTCGCTTGCAGACCAAATATCTTCTTTGTTATCTTGATAATAATTGTATGGATGCTCCAGGGGATTGTATGGGCGTGGTGCTGATCTACCTGTTTGTATTGCATAAACCTTGCTTGACACTGTGTCCATTGGCAGCTTCTGCACATAGCCGCATCTAATTTGTGACAGCATACATTTCATCCATTTGAAACGATAAAATAATAACAATGCATCTAAAATAATAAAAACCGCTACCAACACTGAGAAAAAGGTTTTACTGCCACCAGAAGAAATTTCCCTCTTTTCTTCATATTGAATGTCTTGGTAGTAGTCTCTATTGCTGGTGTCCTCATAGCTAAAGGCATGGGATAATAAGTAACGAAAGACGTGCCTAGTTTTTGACAGTTCCCAGGTCCTTTCTTCAAGTTCAGTATGGAGTCGGATCCAGACAGATTTAATATTTCGACCTGGATTAGTAGCCAAAATATCGTTACCAGGGAAAATAGGTCTGGATTCAATCATTCTGTAAAAAGAAAACAAGAGACTTAAGAATGTAAAGTACAAGAATAAAGTGTTTGTTGAATCAAATCATTTAATGTTACATTAATTTATTAAAAGTCAAATTGTTGAATGGCTTTTTGGCCATCAATTCATATTCCACAAAATACATTTTATTGTATCCTTGTGGCAGATATTTAATTGTACTGTGTCAGTTTACATTGCGAGAGAAGGGTATTTCCTTAGAAAGTTATCTAAAACAGACTAAGTTCCTATCTAGAGTGGGGATATATTTTCAGCCACTTGAGGCTACAAATACTACAGTTTATTAGAATGATATTTAACTCTAACAAAAATGCCTTTTATTGTGAAAATAATTCTTAAAAGTTAAAACATTGAATGTTTTGTTTTAAAAAAAAATTCTAGACAACTGTATTGATTCCAATACAATTTAGTCAAAACATGTAACATGTCATGATTGAAAATAATTATTTTAGAGTAAAAAAAAACAACAAAAAAACCCCAAGAAATTCTGACTTCAAAACAGCCATGAATCTGAAAACTAGCAAATGCTTTTGAATGAGTCTACAATTTCTGGGTTTGCAATATTGCTTTTATTCTTTTGATTCCTCTTCCGACTGTTTTTTTTTTTTTTTACAAAATTATTTCAGAGAAGATTATAAGTAAAATATTATGCCTTACCAAATATTACACAGTTTAGGGAGACATAATATTATAAGTAAAATGTTTATAGATATTCATAGTTGTGACATACTAAAATGTTTTAACAAAAAACTAGCGCAATACCTGTCAAAAAATGACAGGGTTTATTTCTGTCTCCTTTCAATAAGTCTTAATCTTTCTGCTTCAAGCCTTGCTCTATTTTCTTCTTGTGTCTCATTTTGTATTCTTTTTACCGTAAGCCTTGCCTATGCTTCTTCTTAGGTTTCTTCTTGTTTTGCAGCAAGCACTTCAATTCACGTTGAGCACATTGAAGTAAAGGGTTCCTCATTGGTTTGAAACATTTATAGTTGTTGTTGTTGTTTAGCCCCAGGTCGGCCCTATGATAGAAAGCATTCCAACCGTGACCATCCTGTCTTTTTGTATATTAGAGACTACATTGTCCAGTGTGTCCTTCCGTTTTTAAGACAGTAATTAATATTGGAGGCTGGTTTGGTTGTTCATTTCTTGCTTGAGCTGACCTATGATGAAAGCCTTCCAGCCATGACCATCTGTCTATTTATATATCAGGGACTGCATTGTCCAGTGTGTCCTTCTTTTTTTAAGACAGTAGGGTGTGTAATTGGGGGGAGATTTGGAAGTTTATTTCTTACTTGAGCAGACCTATGATGAAAGTTTTCCAGCTACAATCATCTGTCTATTTACATATCAGGGACTACATTCTCTAATGTATCCTTCCCTTTTTAGGATGGTAGTGTATGATTTAAAGGGAGCTTTTGGCTGCTATTTCCAGCAGGTTAACTGACTGCATAGAGGCTCCTTTAGTTGTTTAATCCCTGATCAAGCAGACCTATGATAAAAGACATTCCAGTAGTGACCATGCAGTCTTTTTGAATATCAGGGACTACATTTTCCAATATGTCCTTTTTTAAGATGGTAGGGTCTGTGATTGGAGTGAGATCTAACTACTATTTCTGGTAGTTTGAGACTGTGCAGTCTCCCTTGTCAGTTCATGGCTCTTATAGCTGTTGTTTAGTCCAGGACAGATTTATGATGAAAGGCATTCCAGCCGTGACAATCCTGTCCCTTTCCCAGGTACAGTTCACAGAGAACCCATTAAACAATGTGTCCTTCTTTTTAAGATGGTAGGACATACACATACATCACACATATATATATATATATATGATTAAAGATCAGAGAGAGAGAGAGAGAGAGAGTGCATCGAAATTGACTATCAATTAGAGAAACCACATTTGATAAAATACTGAGTGAAACTGAAAATTATCAGTGATGGTTGCTACATGTTGTTTGTACCATAGGATGTAAGAGTAAGTAAAAGTAACAAACCACAGAAAGAAATGTGAATGTGTGTGTGTGTGTGTGTGTGTGTGCATGTGTAATGTGACTCTTTTGCTTCTTCTTAACTTTGTCACTACTCCTGCTACTTTCTGTCACTTCTACATCACTCAGAACAGCCACAAATTTCTTTCACTTCACTTACAAAACTGGAAGTGATGACAGTGAATATGGGTTTTGGGAAATAAGCGACATCGATTCTGCACAATCACTCCCAGAAAAACACACAGACAAAAAGGAATTCTATTAATTATGAGAGGCTAAATAATGATTATCAATCAACCTGTAAGCAAATGTCTTGTTTTGTTATCAAATATGTCTTATGGATTCATGATAAAAATCAGTAATTATATATATTTTAACTCTATCAAGCATTCTATTTTCACTGCCTTTCCAATTTAAAACCAAAGAGAATATATTTCATTTATTTCTGGCACAAAAGTTTGTTAATAATGTGTTTAAGATATCACTATTGATTTAACATACAAAGTTTAAATTTAGCAATAATTCAATTTCCAATTGTTATTAAGGCATTATAATCATATTTAAAAATCAAATACTTACTGTTTCATAATAATATCATGCACTTGACTCACTTCAAAAACTTTATCTACTTCTAACCACTTGAGATATTCCAGCAATGAATTTTCAGATTCAAATACATCATTTATAGAACCATGACGTTCAAATATTTTCTTTGGAAACTCCAACCATTGGTTGTGAACTAATTTCTTAAGGAAGTTGATGTATTTTGAACGAAAGCTCAGAAGCTGATTATATAACGTTTGGTTAGTCTTGTAGATAAATTGATTTAATTCAGATTCAAATTTAAATTGTTTTGACATAAATAAGTCATGCACAGACTTTTTCAGCAATCCATTGTCTCTATAAACACTTCTCAAGACCATTCTTGTGGAAGAGTGCATTCCTTGTAGAATGTGGGTGACTTCAGTGTCAAGATGAGATTGACATGATATCTGTCTCTGTTTTATCAAGTCCAACATTCGCATTGTCTCAAATTTTTCATGTGCTTTAATTTCTTCTAAACATCTGTTTACACTCTGTCGCACATGATAACTCATTTCGGTAGTGTTCTGTAATGAGATGACAGATGGACCGATGATGACATAGAACAAACCCAACGTAACTGACAATGTAAAGAAGAATGAATACATTAAATAAATGACTATAAATAGAAAAACTAATCCTCTGGAAGTTTCAGTGGGGGGTCTTGGAATAATTTCCAGAGGACGCTCTTGCTCAGGACTGCTGAGAAGTGAAGACCGGCGCTCGTCTTGTGCTGGTGATGGGGGTGGAAGTGATGGTATAGTTCGACGACCAACATTGTAAATTAATAAACCAGCTAAGGTACACAGCATCATTGTACCAAGAATGCTGGCAGATACGAGAATTGCAACAACTGGTTTCCAAGGTGAAATTCTAACTGTGCTATGTTTTTTGAGACTATATGCATTTGATGAAGGTTTCATATAGTCTTTATTGATTTCGTGAGTGGTCAAATGGAGGCGATGAGTACTTTCGATGTCACTGAGCATCACAGTTAAAATTGATGGCTGCTTGTTACCCCATTCAGTAAGAACTGCAGATATCTGAAAAGTGTTTGGGCAATTGATGAACATATCATAGCTTCCGTAGCAGATGCGATGCTCACTATCATAAACTTTCATTCTTAAATATCCAGGGCAAGAGTAAAGAACCCCTGAAAAAAGAACACAAAAAGGAATTCAGTAAAAGTACAAAAATTACTTGTTAATAATAAATTAAACATTCAATAAAATTATAATATGGTAAACATTGATTTCTTAGATACAGCTGATACCTGAATAAGGCATAGGAAATGGGCAGCTGTGACATCCATTAATTGAATATATTAATTATATTATATTAATATATTAAATATATTGCATTTAAATTTCTAGATTTTATTTCTTCCTATTCATAATGTTTACATTATCAGAGCCTGGTTGGTCATTACTTCTTATTCACTTTATATATCTGCACAATACTTTAGAAAACTGTAAACACATATTTTAATTCATACCATAAGAAAAACTTAAACTCTCTTATAGACCAATGATGATATTTTTGCTGAGTTCCTGAAGATAAGTGTGACAAAAGTCACATAGATGACGTCATCATCATTTTACGTCCTCTTTCCATGCAGGCATGGGTTGGACAGGTGATTACTATCTGAGTCGATTCCTGGTTGGAGTCACTACTCTCGTAGATGGGTCATCAACCCATGTCTCGCTCGTACATTTCAATTGGTTTGGTTTCTACGGCTGGATGCCCTTCCTATCACCAACCACTTTACAGAGTGTATTGGCTGCATTTTATCATGGCACCAACACTAGAAAAGTTGTCATGCTCACGACACAACTAAAGAGCCCTTTCTCTCCTGTTTTCTCCATTCGATTGCCAACCACTTTACAGAGTATACTGTCTAAGCATCTGATATTTAGAATATTGTAATGTATAGAAAATTCCATATGACTAAATTCAATATTTTTCATAAATATAAAATAATGCTTTTAAATGTTAAAGGATTAAGATGCAAAAAAACCCCCCAAAGAACAGACATTCCAAAACCGCCTCAAAAAATCAAAGGGTAAAATAGAGTTTACTACATAATGATAAATTGTATATAATTGTATTTTGATACATAATTTCTGATCATGACTATGTATTGGAGTGACCTTTTTCTGATTCATTATTCAATTACTCTAATGAAATTATTATCTGACAGAACATTTCAAATCTAGCTAAAGACATTGTATTCTTGGGCGAGATATTATTTTACTAGACTACTAGACTCAGACTATGTAGTACAAACATAGCTACCTCTCTATAACAGAGTGATTGTTAGTATATCAAGTAGCAAACCATAAAGCAAAAGCTCTATGATTTCACAATTCTTTCTGAATGTTCAAATTTTTTAAATCCATATCAAATTGGAAAAATTATTGTGAAATGGACATGACAAGAAAAAGAGCGTAAAATTATATTCAGGGTAATTATGGTGATGAAACATTCACACATCACAGTAACTGCTCAGTCACTTAATTGAAAAAGAATGTTAGTGAACTAGTCAGCTGAGCAAAATAAGAAAAACAAAACAAAAACAAATTATTTTAAAATTTAGAGATTAGATTCGGATTCACAAGAAAAAAAAGGAGGATTTTAATTTGTTTTTAGTAAAACTTTCAAAACTTGTAGTAAAGGTGTCAGACTATGGACTACTCTAAATACTAACCACTTTGACTGGAAATTTACTGTGATTACAATATTTATTGGCAGAGCTGTGAGCCTCATCCTATTAACACTGCTGTCTCTCAGATCTCACTTATCTTAATCTTCATTAACCTTCTCATGGTCACTGCTAATCACTCCTCTTCATGCCTACTTAACTTTCAACATACATTTTCTTCATAGGCAACCAATAACACCTTTCATCAGGTCAGAACATCTCCCATGAACCAAATCCTCCAACTATAGGGACTTGTCAACAAGTGTGTCATTCAAGGGCACCAACACATACACTACACATCCTACCATTCAG
Organism: Muusoctopus leioderma; assembly: GCA_027124095.1. NCBI lineage: Eukaryota > Metazoa > Mollusca > Cephalopoda > Octopoda > Octopodidae > Muusoctopus > Muusoctopus leioderma. Next base: position 24,215,075 of record JAOPJM010001463.1, on the reverse strand, counting down.
CTGTTTCCTTTTGATGTTTATTTTACTATAACTTCCTACATTCCTCTGAACTCTTCACAACACTTTCCTAAACACAATCGTTTTTCCTTTATATCTACACACAATCCTTCTCCCCTCTACAGTATCACTACTGCAGGAGGGTTTGAAAAGGTTGTAGGTGGATACAACCAAACATTTACCTAGATTTTAAAACAACTATTGGTGAGGCAATCTACGTCCTGGGACCATCATATTCTATGCATCTTTTCCAATAACCATTTCTTACTGGTGCTAGTTAAAACTTGAATTAATTTCCAGACTTAAAAGAGTTTGTAAAATAAAATGGAGTTAAAGTATTGATACTTTCATAATAAAATATATGCATTCCTTTTATTAATAGAAACTGAGTGTAAACTAATATTGGTAATAAAATTATTTTAAGAAGAATCTTTACAAGAACAGAAATTAATCTTCAAATAATATTTGTTTCTAGCATTGGCCCAAAACCTCAAAATTTGGGTAAGAATAAAGTAAATTAATATCGACCCCTAATGGTACTTATTTCATCAAACCCTGAATGGATGAAAGGCAAAGTCAACCCTAGCAGGATTTAAGCTCAGAACATAAAAGGATTTAACTAAATACTGCAAAGAATTTTGTTCATTCTCTATCTTAGTGCTAATTTCAAATTATAAAGTATATTTCACGAGTGGATTTAGGGTGAGGAGTAGAATATTTGAAAGTTAACAACTGTAAGTGCGAAAGGTTTGAATGTTAAATATAAAGCAAATTACCTTTAATTTTCATCATCCAATTTTTTAAGACTGGTTGCCAATACAGCTTTACTTCAAGGCTACTGCTATTCAACAAGGCATTGGGAAAATCATGTTGATAATGCTTTAGTATTGAGCTGTTTGCTATAAAGATATACAAAGAAAATGTATGAATGATCAAATGTGAAATGCAAACAGTACATTACAATATAAATGTATAATTCTGTACAAACTCAGGCAAATGCTTAAATCTAAGTAATTAGAAAAAAATTAAAAACAAAATCAACTAAGTATATAATTTTCATTTTATGAAATATATTATACTTACCACTGATTAGTAATTTTATTTGTGGTGTTTCTTTGGTGTTTGATATGTGGTAATGGAACCGTCCATCAAAGACAGATTTATGTGCATTAACCGAATCACCATGATCAACAAATACCAATTGCGCAGGATAGATTTTGGAAGAATTTTTACCACAACCGCCATTATGCCAAGTCATAGAGCTGTATTCAAATGGCTTTGAAAACTGGGCATCAGTGGAGAAAATGTTTTGCTTTGGATTATTTATATCGAATCTTCGCTCAAAATCTTGAGCTTTCTTCAGAGAATGAAGAGAAAAGTCAGCTCTACTGTGATCTTTTACAAGTATCGCTTGCTCCCGTACAGGTAGCTGTGAAGAATGTTCAACAGATATAAAGTCAACAGTAACTAAACTGTGGTGGTGGAAACCAGTTGATTCTGCTAAAACTGTTCGATGTTTTTCTTTAAATTGATACCCCACTTGGGGGATGTCAACACTATAATTTATGCTGTACAGTTTTGTCGGCTTTTTATATTGTAAGTGGCAGAAGAACTGACTCGTTATAGAGTTAAACATTGGCCGTAATGTGAACACATAGGCATCACCTATCAAAGAAAACAAATGTTGATTATGCAGATCACAATGAAAATAAAACAACAAACAGATATTCTTTGAGAAGAAGCATGAATTATACTTAAATCTATTATTTACAACTGAGAAGAATTTTAGGTTCTTTTTTTTTTTCAGAGAAAAGATTGGACATTAAACATGTATATTTAACAAGTATGACACAAAAGTTATAAATATACAATTTTAATTACAATTATGCACCACCATCCACCAACATTATGGCACCTAATTTTGTTGTATTTGTTTGTTTGATCTAATGTTTGAGTGTCTGTTGTGGTCTCTCAGTGAGTCAGAGAGCATTGAAGCTAGAAAGTCCTAATTATTTTTTAATGAATGATAACTAAGATAAGTGATAAAACAAATTTGTTTTTCAAAATGTTGCTTTTTAGAAAGAACAGACAGCATGTGGACCCTGCAAGACACAGCAATGGCAACCTGTCTATGAAAATAGAAATTCTGAATAAAAACTGATACAGGGTAGAAGGGCTTTCTCTATTCCTGGCACGGAAACCCTCTCTAGTGCTGGTGGTACAATAAAATCTACCCAGTCTATGCTGTGAAGTCATTGGCAATAAGAACAGGATCCAGCTGTCAAAAAACATGACATACAATAACAAAGATTGGTGGTTTTCACAGTCACTATGTGTGCCACTTGATGAAGGACCACAAAAAGTGGTGAGATGCTGTACTGGAACAGACCCATCCAACACATGCCAGCAGGAAAAAATGGAAGTAAAATGATGATGATGACCTATGCTGGATAAGCTATGGATCATACAAAAAATAAAACCAACTATATGTGAAACTAGATGTAATAGAAATACACTCACATACATAAACACCTAACAACACTTTCTTTTTAGATATTGGTGGCTATGCTACTTAGCAGTGCAAAATACATGCAAAATATATTCAAATACTAATCATATATGTAATAATCGGTCAAATATTTCTTCCTGCTATGTAACAGAATGGGAGTTGAGTGCGATGCACATTGAATGTAGTTCTACTTGCTATAGAAATGAATTCAATATGATATCAGGCTAATAGTGCCAGAATAGTACAATATTGAGATATAAAATGTGATACAATAATGCTATAATACCAGACTAAGCTGGTATAGTATCAAGGTGAAATATTAAAATTTTTAAACCATTTTTACAACTTACTGATTCATTTGTCTCATCGATATGGAGGAAGAAAAGCAACAATACGAATATATAAGCAGCTTGATAATGTTGAAGAGAAATTTACAATTTCATGTGTTAAACTGCTAACTTTACTAAAAGAATTCTTACCTGTTGCACATTCAACTGGACTGGGAGGGCAAAGTGAGTCATAAGATTTACGACAGGAGTAAGTTCTGTAGCATGGAATCTGACAACAAGAATTTTCACCACGCAGAGGACCTGCAATAGGGGAATAGATATCTGGTTTTCATGTGGCAGTAAAAAGTCAAAAACAATGTAAATGAAAACATTTGTTTTCAATGCAGTTGTAATACATTGAAACTTGAAAATAAAGCAAAGTGTACAAACATTAGATAGAAATGTATGATGGTGGCATATGTTATAACAGTGAAAGAAATTTCTTCTTTAACTGAGGTAAAGAACATCAACCATAGAAATATTGTAGAAAATAATTCAGTTAGTATATATTTATATGGCCAGTATTTATATATGCATTCTAGTGAGTGTTATTAATATATTTTATAGGAAACATGTATATATTTGTGTATATATACATATATACAGGTGATTGTATTCACACACACATATATATGAACACATACACATAGTAATAAACACATTTATACATGGACACACGCATATATACATACACGCTCATATCATTTTTCCTTTGATAAAAACTGGATATACTATGATATCAAGATAATAATGTCAGAATTTAGATTTTGATTGCTGTTATTGAACCTTTGATGAGTCAACACTGCTTGGCTAATAGATGTTGACAGGAAGAATTTTGAAAGCAAAATGTGGATCAGTTGTCATACTAAGTAAGATTAGTTTTATTTATGTTCGTAATAGGAATAATTCTAAATGTGTGAAGTTTCCATACATGCATATTACTTGTTTCTTATTTAACAACAAATCGTAGAGATTTTGGTACCTGGAATTGCATATACAATAGTAATTCTCATTACTACAGCTTATCGTAAGATAAATATTCAAGTAGATAAAGAGCTTTATGAACTTTGTGTTTTAGGTGATACTAAGCATTCAGTTAGTGTCAAGCAGTCCATTTTAACAAACAGCTACTAAAACAGACATTTCTTATCCTCATACTTCGGTAATATCCCGCAGGGATATATTATAATTATACATTTCCGTCGCGCATCCGGTTGGACATGC
>JAOPJM010001463.1:24199040-24210916 GCA_027124095.1 Muusoctopus leioderma | reverse complement strand
CAATATACAATATCAATTGTCAATGTGAAACACTATCTTAAAAGATAGTGTGTTCCTGCTAGTATATATATATATATTTATATAAATATCTTAAAATGTATTTTTACAGTATCAGTTAGGGAACAAGTTAACTTGAAACTATTCAACTACAGTGATAATATTTATGCTAAATCGGATATTACAAATAACCTTGAATGATGTGTCCAGAAATACAGGTCTCTGGAGGTTACTAATCAAATTTAGCTAATCATCCTCCTATGCAATGTCTTCTTGTCGGCAGGAAAAATAATCAGAAAGATGTTAAATATCTAAACTTGGGCTGAAGGCCACACTTGAAATTCCACATAGCCATTGAAATGAAGTAGAAAGAGAAATAATTCATCATGAAAATGCTAGCCTTGAGGGTGCTGACTCCTCACTACAACTGATCAAATTAGTGTTTAATTTTAACAGGCAGGAGGCATATTAGATTAGATTAACTGAGTGGGTTTCAACAAATACTAGTAGTCAAATTGGCAGTGAAGGAATATCAGAAACTTTTACCAAGTGTTTATTTAAATTTTCAGTTGATAAAGAACTTTAAAAATCAAAGGCCAAAAATTAAACATTTTGTAATGTAGATTCTAGTCAATATTATCTAAGTTAGCTCTGTGTGTAATGTCTGTAAGCTATATGGTACAATATTTCATTGTGCTATCTATCATAATTAGAATCAAATAAAATGTTCAAATTCTTGTTGATATATCAACTTAAAAGCAATTTTTAAGCAACAATAATAACCAAATATCAATGAATAAATTATATGTAAAAACAAAAATGTAAGTTCATGCTAGTTGTAAATGATTCAATGATTTCCATATAAAAAGAAAGCTTTCATTCTATACACAGTTGAAGAGAACCAACAGTGACAGAACATTAAAAAGGTCTTTCAAAGGAAATCCTGGCTCTTTGATATTTTAAACCAATGATATTAAGGTCAAAAGGAATAGATGAACTCTTAGATAGAATGGGGGCTAAATGTAATAACAGTTATGGGTGTGATCACAGTAGCATTGATTATTAGCTTTGAAACTAAATGGCTACGAGATCAGTTGTGTAGTTAAGATTGTTACTCTAATTACAGGAAATGTACAATGTCATGATTAAGCAACAATGGCAATAAGTAGACAATTGCTCTAAAATGGAAAGCAAATATTTTTTCCTAGCTTTACTACTATTTTCAAGCAAAATATATATGTTGTAAGTAAATTGATCCTTAGTAAAAACACAAAATAAATAAATTTATTTCATTAGTAGTAAAAATATCTAAAAATATCCAAATATTAATGTATTCAATTAAAAAATTTTTTTTTTAGATTATGCAAAGTGAAACATTTGAAAATTGGGTGTATAATTACTGGTGGAATTTCTTTTTAGCATGACGATTTTCATCTCTGAAGCTTTGTTAACCAATTTGTATCAGTCAAAATATATATTCAGATATTTGAAGACTAATTTGAGTGACAAACAATTAATAAATTGGATATTATCATTCTGGTAAATAGATTTTGTGTATGAAAATAACATTGAATTTTATAAAAATATGTTAATATTACTGAATTTTATATAATCTTTAAGAGATTTTGTTGGGTTCAAAGAAATATTTGTCAGTTCTTTCTCCTTAAATAATGTCTCAAGTAAGTGGTTTTGTTGACCAAAAGATAGATAGATTCTTTATTTAAATATATGATTAGCTTCTTTTTATAGAAAAAAATGAAAAAGAAAAAAAATGTATGCATTCTTAAAAAACTTTGCAGATTTTTAAATCGTTGTTAGGTACTGTAATATTAAGTAATAAATTAACTAAAAAACTTGAACTATAATCCTTCAAAACGGTACAGATAAATTGTGATGTCAAATAAGGGAATGTTTTTAATTTGGTGATTTGTATTTAAGTATTTCTAACATTAGAAATGCTGGTTTAGTTTAGGTATATCAGTTAAGTAGAATATAACCAAGTTGATTTTTCAGCAGATACAGTCTGAATACCATCCAGATAAAGAAGTAACTAACTATCTTTTATTACTTTTAAATAACAGCTGATTTATCCAAAAAAAACAGTCTTGATTATATGACTAGAAATACCAATCTATAAGTATACAGACAGAACTTTGAAATAAAAGTTGTTGCATGTAATATTTCTGGGCAGTAATCATGACAGTAACTTTCATTGAAGGCTATAAAAATATAGACGATTGTGAAGGACAGAATTATATGACCATTTGAATAAATATAATTTTCAACTGCATGTATTGTTTGTTACTTGTAGTTTGCCTTATTTGCATAATTCTGACATTATATATAATTTACTATATCATTAATGGTGACTTCTGAGGTGATTTCCAGATGAGAGTTGAAGACAGTCAATGTAAAATCTATGATGCATATTATACTGAATAAATTCATAAATTCATATTATAGTGATTCACTTAAAATGAGTAGCAATGTAACAGTGTATGTTTTAGACATTTCATTTTCAAACAGAAATTAGTTATTTTGAATTATGCAGAGATTGATAGAGTTACAATTATTGAAAACAATTGTGTTCCATAATGGTTCGTAATTTCTATTGAACATTGAAAGATTAAACCTAAATTCACATGAAAACATTGGCCTCATTTGTTTTATACTTTAATCTAAAGGATCATCAAAAGCACAATAATAACAACTTTGCTACACTAGACAATGCTTAGAACTAGAAAATGCTAGAGTATCAAGATAAATAGATATAATGTTACTGAAATTATATTTCTATTTCAGACTTTAAGAAAGCATTATGAATTTCGGACTTAAAGAAGTAAAAACCTGGTGCTAAAGCATTAAAAAGTGAAAACGAAAAGTGGAAGATTACTTACTGGAATTTCTGCAGCCTCGTTGAATGCAGGAGAGGCAACTCTTTGTGAAATTTTCACATTCCCTTGATCGGAACATCAATTCAGTAACATTCGCTGTCTTCATTCCAAATACAGCTGTTAAAAGTGGGGATTCATCTAAGCATACAATGCTATTGGCTGCTGGGGAGAGTTTCTGCAAACGTTTACCCTAAGAAGATAATAATATAATACAGTAATGCAGTAGTGGAAAAACTGATTCATTAAAAGTATTTGGAAAGTTTCTGTAATAACTTTTCTAGAATATCAAATATCTATGAACCATTGTTGAGGGATCAAGGTCAGCAGTAGGGATATTTTTATCAAAACATTATAAAGAATGAGATCATGAATGATAGAACTATGTAGGAAATTATTATGCAAGGAAACTATTGCATTGGAAAGGAGTCTGTCTCAATTTCAAGGAGATCAGCTCAAGCCAATGAGTTATTTATTGATGTGATGCTTCACTCTAAGGTAAAGAGAAATTCTGTTACCAAGGAAATCACATCTGTGCTTGAGGGAATCTGATAAAAGTATATGATAATTAGAAGAAATCTAAGGTTGCCCTGCAGTTACTTACAACATGGAAATCTCTCTCTTTCTTTCTACACACATATGCAAAAGCTAAGGTCCTAAACAATTTGAATCATGGAATGATTCTGTGATAAAGTAATCACCTTGTTCATAGATAACAGTTGTGATATACCATTAATGTAATGTTTAGAATGCTTGCCCATCAACAAGAGTTGTGTGGTTCGGTTGTTATTTCTATTTTCAGAATAGTATTTACAAATGTCATGATGATCACACACATGCACACACACACGCGTGCGCACACACACACAACCTGCAAAAATCAGAGCTTAGAAAAGAATTAATGAAGGGAAAGACAATTCGAAAAAAAAAACAATAGACCTTTCCTGGCAATAATAGCCTAGAAAGATAAAAGCAAAACCGAGAGTTGATCATGAGGATGATATTGATGACAATATCAAAGATGATGATAAATCTTTTTGGAGAATTTTCGGTTTTATCTATGCTTTTACAACTTAAAACAGTATTACATTTAATATATCACATTAATGTGTTGAAAACAAAATGCCTGTAACATGATTTATGGTTGTAACACTGAACAGTTAAACCAACACTGATAATTATCGATTTTTTCCAATAACACACTTTTCACTGTAATGTAAGCCAGTAAATGAAAGAATAATTTCAATTGAACACATCTAGTCCGACTAAAATAGGTCCAGACTTTACATTGCCTTCTGAGACAACAATGTCTTCTTATACTACTTGATTGAGAATTTAAATTACTAGATCATTGTGCCGGACTACAGGATCAAAGTCATTATTATAAAGCTTCTCACTGTGGGCCAAAGTTTAAGGATATTACTCAACTTCATATGTCAGTCTAATGGCTATAGTCGGAGTAGTTGGGATAAAAGTGTAAAACCATTCAATAGAATTAAATTAATTTTTGAACCACACACTGGCATTATGCTTTTAAAAATAAGCTCAATGAATCGATATGACACTAGTGATGTGTACATGTGTCATTTACTTAGAATTGAATATAAAGAGATGACTAAAAGGTCAATAGTGTATTGAAACAAAATTTCATACAATTGAAGTTACTGAGAAATGGAAGAGAGTAAATGTGAGTAATGAGTCAAGAAGCAACAAATTATAGCATTAAGATGCTGAAGAAATCCATATATTCTCAAAATCTATTAAAACAGATAACCAGGTTCTATCTTATATATTGCAACACTTTATTCAATTCATATAAAGCAGAGAAAGTAGCAATGAAAAATTACCAACACAAGTCATACAGTACAAAAATACTTTTTGAAAGTTATGATTTGAGGGAATAAGTAAAATTATGAATCATAATAATAAGCTATGTCTGTCTGCTGAGTTACTGGTTGAAATATTTCTGATTCGATGGGAAGATTTAAAGCTTACATTATTGTCAGTTTGTTAATGAAATACCAAATATAGTTACTGAAGAATGTATATCAACAAAGATGGAGTGAAAAGATTATGAGGAGATAAACAATGTAACTGAAATGAGTAGTTACAAGAAGAAAAAGGGAGTTTTGGTAAAGAAAATATATATGGAAAAGAGATGTAAAATGATGATGATACATATTGAGAGTGAGTGAAAAGACCATAGAAGATATGAGTGCAAAAGTAAAGAAGAAATTATAATATATGTTTAAATCATGAATAGTTGATTAAACTGACATCTCTTAATATGATAATTATATATTTCATCTCTAGTACAGAGCACTCTATTTACATTGCACAGAATAGTTATTATATTTGTAGGAGTAATGTATACTTTATATCAGATATTACTCTTTACAATTAATTCTTGGGGCAGGTAGTAACAGTACATGATAGCTTCCTCATGTAATATCTTGCTTTTCTGATTTGAAAATATTGATTTGTCTTACATAGGCAGCTTGTCTCTTTCAGAAGTATTTCTAAAGCAAATCAGTCTGCCTATTTGGAGACCTGTCTCTTTGTTTAAACTGTAATCCTTTATCCATGGCTCTGTAATCATTAGTCAACTTTATGATGATCATAATTCTAAATAGACGACATACCCAAGCAATGTTATAAAAATAAAACAACAATGAATCCCTAGAAATAGATTAATTCATAATTCAGTCCTAGCCAGTGTAAACATAGTTGGTACATGTTGGCAGAAGCTGAAACACTTCTGTCTACATTTATAACAAAAGGATTTTCTGTTAAAATGCAGGTTGTATAATACCTTTTAAAGTTATGGTGTAGAATGATTACCTTGGAATTATTAATATAGAAAAGACATTTGACAAGGTCCCCCATTCTGCAGTATGGTGAGTGATGGGGAAGCAACAGTCAAAACTATTAGTCAATGTAATTTAATAGACAACTTTATGTGGATATACTACGAAAGTGGATAATTCATGCAGAGTTGATATCATTCAGTGTACATGCCAGCAGAGTAAAACAATTATTAAACTAGTGATGATGATGATTAAACAAACACAGAGTAAATGAAAGGAAGAGAATTAGAACTGCAACATGAATATAAATGATAAGCAAATTGAAAACAAATGGGGACATAATTTGTTTTAGTTGAAACATATAACGAAATCTAATGTAAGTTGAAGTTCTTGATAGAAACAAGAGTTTAAGACAATATATGTATTGAGAGGACAATTTGAAGAAACCTGGCAATTGATATCTGCAAAATAGCAGATAAAGAATTAATTTTAGTTTAAATGGCCAATGTGAGATGCCATTATATTGAATGAAAGTTTTAGTTGTTTGTAATTGCCTATTAAAGAAAACAAATAATTGATGGTAACTCTGAATTAAGACCTTTTTTTTAGCAGAAATTGTGATGATATCATGTCAGATATGCTGCTGATAAAGTAAAGCTAAAACATTATTTTTTCTTAGTGAAATAATCTGAGATAAAATATCCTTATGAGGCTCTATTTTAATTGATTCTCAGGTCAAATACAGGCCTCACCATCAAAATACTTCTCTCCAGAAAGTTGTAAAGATATCCAGTATTAACAAATTTCCAGCCCTGATTGAGCAGTCCTTTGATCAAAGGTGTTCCAGTCATGACCATCATATCCTTTAGCATATCTAGGACTATATTGTCTAATGTGTCTTTGCTTTTTTAAAGAGGGTAGAGTGTGATCTGAAGGAACTTGGGCTGCTATTTCTAACAAGTTAAGCGAACATGTAGAGGCTCCCTCGTTGGCTCATGAAAAGTACAATTGAATATGGTGGTGAATCAATTTAATGATCTCCACCAAATAAGCAAATAATAAATAAAACCCTTCAAACTTTAAAAAACATACCATTATTGGTAACTAATTTAGATTTACTATTACTACGCCCGAGTTCGCTTGATCCGATAGATAGAAAGATACTGTTGCAAGGTAATGTAAATATGTTGATTACTACAACCCATAAAAGTACACTGGTCGTTATGAATTGCACCGGAGATTTAATTAAAACATAGAAATAGTAAAAAGAAATATTAAAGGCAAGTAATAAAAGAGTGAAACTCACCTTTAATTTAGGACAAACATTATTTGTAGATCGTTTGATATATTTTTGACCATCACTAAAAGACTCAGGACATTGTGGTACTGCAGGATTTTTGGAGTCACATATAACAACTGTGGCATTGGTACTTCGATTGGGATGAACTTCCAGAATCATATTGTAATAATCTGGAAGTGGATGCCTTAAAGAAAGAAAAAATAATGCAATTATAGGTAATAAAATGAAAATATCTGTACTCATCAGGTGACTAAGAAAGAAAAGCTATTTTCAGTTTAAATTTGTTGTTTTATAGTTAAAAATCATTTGTAATTTAACTATTTTAAGATCTAGTTAAATATTTTTATCTACTGATAAATAATAAATAGAAAAATGGATATATCTTTATCAACTTTCAAATTAATATTTTCAAGATATAAATTGTTTGGAATAATTTTAACAAAAATCAATAAAGGTAGTATAATTTTCCAGAAATATTTATAAATGAGAATAAATTTATATAAGAAATTATTTTTGATTTTGACTTAACTAACTCTTCTTAACAAAAATCAATCTTCTACATGATACTATATGCCAACCTATGATGCATATAATACATAAACATTAATAGATGTCTTTTGATAAATGTTTGGTCATAGAGGTTGTTTACTGAATGTAAAAAAAATACTAAATTAAACCCCTGAGTACTATACAATTTTGAATATATTTATTTAATCAAATATTAATTATTTGACATTTAACAGGTAGTTTTTCTGGAGTTATAAATAAAAACAATAAGTACGTTTTTAAAAAAAAATCTTTTTATCTCTAAATTAAAGGCAAAATATGAAGTGTAAATTATTAATTTCTTATTATATTCAAAAACATCCTCTCTAAATGGAAATAATATACATATGATCATAAGTCAGCTAATTTTGGGGGGGAAACAGAATTCAAGTAAGACTTTAATAAAGTCTTTAATTATTAAATAAATAACTAGAACACCACAAATATGAGGTTAAAAGTCTGCTGTGAATAAAAGCATTCTGTAAAATGAACACTTGGAGTTCAAAACTAAAAACACTTTTGAAGTAACTCTTAATGAGAACACAACAAAAGAACTACTAAATATGGATTACAGACATATCTGACCTTTAAGCTATAAATGTATGCTCATGTCTGTATACACAAATATAGCATTTCTTGCTTCTTAATATATTAAAGCTAGCATTGCTTTATTTTCAATAACGTTACATATTCTTTTTAAAATATAGGTGTGAGAGAGGGAGGGGAAGAGAGAGGGGGAGGGAGAGAGAGAGTTAGTTTCTGTAGCAGTACAATAATGTAAGAGTGCTTAGTATTCACTTATGGTGGAAGTGTTTAGAGTCAGAAAATATCTCTTTATATATGGTAACTAGAGATGTTAATCCATACCTATGTTTCACACAGCTCACCTTGTATTGCCATTAACTATGATTACTAGTGTAGTTTACGAAGACAGCTTGTGTGTAAAACACTATGTTCACTAGTGGCATGGATGAACACAGTTTATGTATAAAAGACAGATTGTGTAAAACTGGAGTAGACAGACAAACACACACACACCCCCACGCACCCATTTGAACTCAGAGAGCAGAGAGCTGGAACAAATACTGTGAAGCATTCTAACCAATGCTCTAATGACACTGCCTACATTCATACAGAATATTTGCTACTACCAGATCAGCACTCATGCTCAGCTTCACCCAGGCCCAATGCAAAACAGAACTGAAACATATTTTTAGGTATTATATTAAATCTTCCATCATTTGTCTTAGCTGCTAGAGCTCAGCAGAAACCTTGCAAGTGTGTGAAAGATAGATGAAATATTATAGTGTGATGTGCAATGTTTAGTTTTAATGTTGTGCTATAATATTTGAGAGAACGATTTCATCTGGAAGGATGTTCTGCAGAAACCTAGTTCTTGGGAAGAGAACGGCTAAGTGTTTAGCATAGTATGCACACATTATGGTATCTACAAAGTGAAACATAAGAGGAAGGGGGATGGGCAATAGGTGCTGGATGGCATAAAATAAATTGCGTTTTTCTATCTTTAAATGTTATATCCGAAACTCATTTTGAAATGTGTTGCAAGTCTTCATTAACAATGTTTATGTAAGTTATGTGAAACACGAATAATATTTATGTAAGTTGCAATCAAATATTGATTGTTATTGGAAAGAGATAGGGTGGTGGCTAGTATCATTTGAAGTGGTTAGATGTCTGGTATGATTTAAAAAATGATCATTAGAGTAGGAGAACATTACTGAGGGGTTGGTGAGGGCTTCGCTTAAATATGATCTGAATTGAGAAAGATGCTAATCCAATGATTAAGTTAAAGTATACTCTATAGGCTGAAAGTTTAGCTAGGATATTTTCATGTTAGACTTAGCTGAACATTTTGCTGCTGTCAGATTGATAACTCTATTTTGGCTAAAATTCTTCAGAGCAAGGAGCAAGCAGACTGTGTAGCATAGGAGAATAGGATTAGAAAATAGAGGAGGGAAAATGTTAAGGAAATGTTAAATCCTTAGGGGTCTAGCATATCTTTACAGATCTGGAGTAATGTTTTGGGGAAAGAAAGATTATATAATCTGATAAAGATAAAAGCCAAATTGCCGCACATCACTTTACGATGGTGGCTTGAATGCCAAGGGAACCAATAGCGCAGAAACCAGTAGCACAGAAGCATACAATTATAATTGATTTCTCAAAATGATGCATGTATTAAATAATCGAAGAAGCAGTTATTTTTTCATATCTGAAAAAAAATTGTTAAATAGATTTGCTTTTCTTCAATGCTTTTACTTTTCATGCTAGAACTAACAAATTTGGCAAAACAATTGAGTAGTTTTACAGTTTTTTTCTAGGCTGAATATTCATAAAAAAAAAAAATTATGTATGGCAACTTTCGTATCTTAGAAGTTTTAAATCCCTTTTTAACACCAAATATTTTGCTAGTAGTTTTCAATAATAAAAATTTTTTTCCATAAAATTTAGAACTATTAGTTTTTATAATTTCTGTATTATTAAGTTTAACAGCAAGCTTTAAAGAAAGTATGTACAACATATGGAAATTTCTTTTATAGAGAAATAACATAATAGTTATTTTTTTTTTTACTTCATATAAAGTATTGACAAAAATCTACACCCTGTTTAGCGAAATCTACAACCTGTTAAATATAAGAAAATTGGGTAAATCATAAAATAGAAGTAAATATTTAAAAAGGAAAAGGATAACATTTAATTTTCAACCTGATTTTTCAACCAGAGACCACATGAGGTGTTGAACTTAGAATTGCAACTTTTATGTTTTGACCAATTATCATATGTAATAGTAACTAAAATATTTCAATGTATGCCATACTTGGTTTTGAAATGTTATTAACAGTATGTAAAATTATTGTTAGAAGACATCTTACGAACTCTCTGAATTTACACTCGCTATCTCAGGAATCTGGAAAAATAAAGACAGTTAAGAAAGTAAATAATAACAACCCACCTACAGTAGCTCTTTAAAATATTCTGAAATGTTTGTTTCACTTCACTGTGTATATAAGCACTCCGCAAAAAATATTGATTGTCATCAGGATGGTCAATATCTACATATTCTGGGACCAAGAACACATCAGTAATACTAGCTTTCACTTGAAGCCCAGATTCCCTTTTCCAAATGAAATCCATGGCTTGTTGATTATTAGTCACATACATTGTGGTCTCAAGTTCCTTGATACTGTTTAAACGTTCCACAAATACATTTCCTGATGGCATCAGCTGTAAGCTGTTATTATCTGGAAAGAAGAAATAGAAAGAAAAAAATCCTTATAAAAGAATTTAAATTCTAAAAATACAGAAAATTCTAAAATATCATTTGATTGACTGAAATGATGAATAATTTAATGCTTGATAAAAAATATATGGTTTGAAATATTTCATTCATCTGTCATCGGTTTATTTGTATGTATTTCATTGATTAGAAACTAAGTATTAAATATTTTTAAAACACTTTCAGAGGACAGGCAAAGAAATTGGTCTTAAATTTTGACAGTACAAGAAAACTGACATCACATTCTGTAAACATTAAATGAACATAGTTTTAGTTTCAGTTTAGTATCTCTGGTCAGTTCTACCTGAGCAGACCAATAGCAAAGAGGCAATCAATTAGACATTTAGAAGCTGTCAACATATCCAACACACTGAACATGTTAACATTCAGTCTGGTCTATGACTACACTGCACACTTAATCATGCAGAGTTTGGTCCTGTGAAGGTAAAGTGTAATCATTATAGTTTGTTATATCCTGTTTGTAGTTAGTCTCTCTCTATATATATATATATATATATATATATATATACACATACATAGGTGAATGTCAGTAGATTATGGAACAAGCAAATTGTGCTCAGTCAATGCTGGTTAACTAATTTTTCAGAATTTAGGAGTTAATGCAACATAACATTTTCTATGAAATAAACTATTGATGTTGTAGCTATTTTGGGGGGATATGTGCTAGGTTTGTCTGGGTCTTGTCATAATATCTTGTGAATGGCTATTCTGCCTAGGTGTTTGCAGGAGCTAGAAGTACTAGCAGTGGTTGTGTGAGTTAAATTCTATCATACTTCTTGCCTATTTAGGGCTTTTTGATATTTAGGCACTTTAGTTTAGCAGAGTAGGTGATTTAGAAATGATATGGAATACATGGCGATATGTAGTCTGTTGTTGTGTGCATGGAAGAAGTTCCGGGAACTGAGTGGTGTGCTAATGGTGTTGCTGAAACTGAAGGGGAAGGTGTATGCTGCATGTGTGAGAAGTGCCATGATTTATGGGAGCGAGACATGGGTGATGAACGTGGAGCAGCAGAG
>JAOPJM010001463.1:24167445-24182129 GCA_027124095.1 Muusoctopus leioderma | reverse complement strand
CCCGAGGCTATAGTAGAAGACACTTGCCCAAGGTGCCATGCAGTGGGACTGAACCCAAAACCACGTGGTTGTGAAGCAAACTCCTTCAGTATAATTATTATATATAATTTGAGAAATGTACTATTTGAATGTTTTAAAGGCTTGAGTTGAAACTGAGGTGCCATTCTGTGAGCTGAAAGATGAATCTAATATTGCATCTCTCCCTGGCAAAAATACCTAACTTTCTTAATGATCAGTTTACCTTGTTATAAATAGATATCATGTACAAGTACAGTTCACTGCTGTAAGACAACTGTTTAATGAGACTCAGCTACTCTGATATACAAAACCTACAATAGACTGCTATCCTATCAAGGAGGGAGAAATTTCTCTTAACTGTATACTACACATAGAAAACAAGGATCAGCCTTGACCTTTCCAGGTAATAGTTATAAATAAAAATGTAAAGAAAAATATAACTGCTTTTCAAAATTGTCATTACTAACTTTCAAGAATAAAATTTTCAGTTACTAATCACTTTTGTCTATGGTTTACAATGAAGTATTGTAACATATGTGAATATGAAATTCCAAAATAAACATTTCCTTTCAAAGAGAATGTCTTAGATAAACATTGGACAGAAAAAGTCATTTATAAATATAGTGCAATCATTGTCTATCATTTCATAATGGTAGACAGACATTAAACTGGTTTGCTAGATAAACCAGAATATTGGTAGTTTCTGACAGACACAGGCTCAACTGGCTGTGTTGTGTATAGAACAATTTCCAAATTCCAGCTGCATTCCTTCCACAACAACCATTTATTATTCTTTCAAGATGTGTTCTCTTTTATGTCTGTTAACAAGATGAGTACCATAGCTCTTACTTTAATGCAATTACTACCAGATGTTTGCTAGGTTTTAACTAACAAACTTAACTTTAGCTGAGCCTTCTGTCTCAGCTGAAGTTAACAGTTGCTTTCTCTAACATTCTGAATGCTCTTATTCCTTACAAATCTCAGAATTAGGTTGTTGCATAATTTCTGGGGGTTTTATTTTGATAAAATTTAATAATTAAATATAATAATTCATTGTGCATCGAAAATAAGTGCACAAAATGTGACTAATATTTTGGGTTTTGTTCAATTTGTTAGAGGCTCAGCAACAAAATCCAATCAGAATGCACATCTCATGAAATTCTCTCTAATTAACTGTAATTACACTCTTTACTACATTATCATATTTCCTTAATGTCCCCTCTCTTACGCAAACACTGATAGGGGAGAGAGAGGGCTTAGTTTAAAAATTCCAAAGTTTTTTAGGAATGTCAACATGAGTATTGGTATTCCCCAAAATAATATTTTGATGACAATCAGAAAATAGGAAAGTTTATTGTGTAGGCTACCAGTAGTTTTGCTATTTTGAATACAAGGAAGAACAAAGTAACTTGTTCTACAAATAGTTATGCTGCTACTCTAAGGATCACCTTTAAATCATTAGAACTGTTTTGAAAATATACTGTGTGTCTCAGCAACAACCTACCCAAATGTCATACCTTTGGTGACACCATTGTGTCTCTCTTCCCATTGGTATGACAAGCTTCATCTCTCATCTATTTAGAACTATTCTTTCTCTTATAGTTAAACAATTATATTTACCAGACCAAGAATGATTCCCTTAAATGTATACAAGGTACCGGTTTGATCCTACCACATGGTATCTTGTGCAAGTGTATTTACCATAGCCTCGAGTCGATCCAAACCTTGAGTGAAATTGGGAAGACAGAAATTGTGGAAGCCTGTTAGATGGATTGGACTTGTAATTCAAAGGTCCAGCCGTGTTACATAGTGTTATACTGATTAGGCCTGAAAATTACGTTAAGGGTACACGTGTCAGTGGAATACTCAGCCACATGTTAATTTGATGAGTTGATTAAATAACAGCTCAGCTGATTAAATAACTGAATTCTCATCACCGAAACACACATAGTTCTACCTTATATGATGGATCCTCTAAGTAAGTTTGCGTTTGTATTTGATGTACTGAGAGAGAAGAGAATATTAGAGCTCACTGTTTAAATAGAGTAAAAAAATATACAAAATCTTCAGGCCTATTTTTAATCCACCAGTTACCAGAAGCTGCCACAGTATATTGGAGCTTGTGCAGTTTTTATGGTATTTAAATGGTAGAGAGAAAGACATCCCTTCTAAATACAACCCCGTATTCCAGTTACCTTTGGGAGAAATTAGTCCTCCCAATGAACTATGCATTCACATGGTACCTATTAACAGCCAGATGGATGGAACTAAGCTATGGAGGGTTAAGTTTATTTGTAGAGACATAATGCCCTACGAACTGTTGACCCATCAGCCAGAAAGCTCTTAGTCCAGTAACTTACCTCACATGAAGTTAGTTATTTTAATAATACAATATCATAATTTCCAGGACATTTTCTAAAGAATGGAGAAAATTTTAAAAATCTATTTCTAATCATCTTTATTTAAAAAATAATGTATTCTTTTACTAGTTTCAATCAATGAGCGGTGGCCATGTTGGGACACTACCTTGAAGGGTTTTAGGTGACCCTAGCAACCCCAGTACTTATTTCGGTCTGATCCTTATTTCATCAAATGGCTAAGTTACCTTTTTACATAAAGTGACTCAACAGATCATTGTTTCATACAAGTACACACACATACATACATACATACAAATATATTATATATATATATATATATATATGGTCTTCTGCACGGTTTCCACACACCAAATTCCACTGAAGGCATTAGTCAACCACAGGCTACAGTAAAGACACTTGCACAGTGGGATCAAACATGAAACCACATGGTTGTAAAGCAAACTTCTTAACCACAGGCTATAATGAATGGAAAAGAAGTTTATAATTGAGCTTTATATTTGACTAGCAGAGGTACCCGGCGTTGCCCGGGTATGATGTATGCATGTATGATGTATGTATGTATGTATGTATATATATATACATACATACATACATACATCATACATACATACATACATACCTTCATAGATGTATATATATATACATATATATATATATATATATATGTGTGCCAACATTTTTGTTACTTTCATAAAATACCTGCTAGTATATATATATATACTCCAGCAATTTTAACATAAATTTGATACTTCTCAGTTGCCAACTGGCACATCTTCAGAGTACTATTGATTGAAAATACAAAATTAAAATAGGAAGATAAGAAGAAAAAGGATTTTTTTTTGTACAACAATTACAAAGTTAATAGCAGCATAATGTATGCAGACATTGAGTCTATAGCTTTCTTAATCAATATATCTCTAATGTTATGTATATAATAACACTTATCAGCTTTCAGGGAGAAGACTAATAGAAATTATTTGTTGGTATTGGTACAAGCCAACCATGTGTTGTTTTTCTTGCGGTTTAATAAGGGTTGAGAATCGATCACTAGTTCCAAAATCATAATAATAATATTGATTTATTTTCATTGGACACACATTAGACCAGTTTTGTATCCCCCCCCCCCACATGTCAGCTGTATTACTGGTACATGTTATATAGAATCCTTAGAGTCAACAAAAATGAATACCAAATTTGTATCCAAAAATATAACGCAATAAACCAAATGCCATTAAGCATATAATATTGCTCCGGACTGTCTGTCCCACACCAAAAAAAAAAAGAAAAAAAAAAGATTGGGAAATCTAATTTAGAAGCATTTTTTTTTTAAATCATGAAAGCATAGAGAAATAAAAACAGAAAAAATAAATAAAAAAAAAAAGTTTTACAAGAAGCTGAAGTATCTTAACTTCGTTGCTGACGCAAAAATGAATGAAGCCAACTTCTCAGTTAATTTCAATTTTTTTCTTTTGACTAGGAAGGGCAATTTGTGTGTGTGTGTGTGGTAAATCAATTGAAGATACAGCAGTATATAATAAGTATGTCTTTTTCTTTTTTTACTAATCCTTAAAGAATGAAAGACAAATTCAACTCTGATAGATTTTGAACTCAAAATGCAAAGAAATGAAGCTGAACAGTTCAAGTATGAAGTATGGCACCCTACCATTTCTTCCAATTTCATCATCCTAACTTATCACTTAATATTAAAAAAGAATTCCTAGGTAGATAGGAGAAGAGTCTGATGTAGTAAAAATTAAAGATGAAGACTATACGTTTTGGTTATATTCGTCTCAAAACATCACCATTCATGAGACGTAGTAAAAATCTAAGATGAAAACTATAGTTAGGGTTATGTTCATCTCAGATTTAACAGCTATAGATATATCCATCATCATCGGGCTGAGCTTGCTTGGATTTCCAAGACCCTGATCTTCTATGGCATGTGACAGTTGTTCTCGATGACATCCAGCGTTATCTATTAACTAATCAATGTATGACTTCACAGAACAACCAATGCAATTTCAACCATGTTGAGGTGTCCAAAGTAGAGCATCACTAACCAGCTCTTCCTTAGTTCTCCAGCAGTGTCCAGCAAAATGAACTCTTCTTTCTCTAATGGTCTCTGATACTTTAGGCAGTTATAGATATAATTCTATTAAATATATTAATAATGTGTCAGAATGGCTAGAATACTTGATTCCAGAATTAATCAAAAGCAACCTAATGAAAACTAGATTTCAAACATAACCTCAATGGAGAGTCCGAAAAGTACAATATTTTAAAAGTAAGTCATTAAAATATTATATCACTTTAGTGTACATTTAGTTGAACCTAAATGGAATTGTTTGTCTCCTTTATATAAAAACTTAAATATTTATAAGAAAACTTTCTTCAAGATTAACAAATACATTAATTTAAAATAGTTCCAAAGATTAGTGAATCAGCAAATTGTTATTATAGAAACATGTGGTACTTATTTCAAGAGTTATAATGTTGAGAATGTGAACTGATATCAATATATGAAGTATGTTTGAGCAAAAAAGTATTTTTCATAATAAAATTCTTCACCTAGTTTTATAGATTAGCCATCCTTCCACTATCAATGTTTGATATAGTGGAAACATACTTTTAGCTAAACTGGCTAAAGTCCAAACTATAGGAAAATGGATGAGATTACCCCATTACTTTTATCCTTCAATGTGAAAGATAAATGAAAATATTTCTAAAATTAGAAAAGAAAAGTAAAATAGGTCTTGTAGTACAGCTTCCAGATGACAAAATATAAGATATTGGATAATTTCAAAATTTATGTTAATAGTACATCAAGATTTATACAACAATGAATGAATAAATTCTGATCTAAAAGAAATCATCCTGGAATACATTCCCACCCATAATGCTTTTTCAACCTGTCTGAAACTTCAGTACAAAACTGAAGTAAAAGTTATGCAGTTTATAACAAATTCAATTCTCATCCATTGGCTTTTTGTTCTAATGCCACCAATGGAATTTTTGTATTTGTTTCATATAAAACAGCTGGTCCTGATGTATAATGTAAAAAAGTATGGTTGGTGACAGGAAGGCCATCTGGCTGTAGAATACTGCCTCAAAAAATCTTTGTTCATGGAAGCATGGAAACATGGATGTAAAACGATGATGATGATGATATAAAAGCAAGTTCTCCCTGAATAATTTCCCTTCATAACAGTAAGAATGAATTTATAAAGTGTAAAATTATGTCTACAAACTAACTCTTTACATGTACCTTTTGTATTTTAACAAACGTTTATCACAAACCTGTCCAGAAGAAAAATAAAAATCTATCTTTTTTGTTTTCTTTTTAAATGCCTTCATTTAGTGCATAGGAAACAAGCTTATTTCCTTATTTATATGTCTGATATTGTCTTTCACCATCTTCATTCATTTTGGGGAATTGTTAACCCTTTGCAATTCCAACAAGATGGCTCAGCCAACAGCACCTATTTGCCTTTGTATTAATTTTATCATTCAAAACAAACAATTTTCTATAAAACTATATAAGGTAGCATATTTTGGTGTTTATAATTGTTAAATGCAACAAATCTTTCAACCCCAATTGTAAAAATGGAAAATCAATTCTGATAGCATTGAGATCCTGACTGTCAAACACTTTGCTTCTAAGCTGGTTCCCATCTATACAAAAATAATCAACTTTACATCCATCTTTCATTTTTTAAAGCATTCACCTCAAAATATAAATTACTTCTTTGTGTCTTAGGTGAAAAAATGATTAATTTTTTCAGCCTATCCAATAAGGATTAACTGCTCTTACTTTAAACCTGATGGTGACATCTATAAATACCATTCACATTCAATTTTTATTCTTCCCCAGTTACCAAAAAACCTGACTTTGGAATCCCCTGATTAACAGGTGACTTACTTTCTTATGTTACACCCCAATTCTTTCAATGACTTTCACCATAGTCCTCTTCTGCAACAAAGTCATTGCTGTAACAATCAACAAAGATTTTGATTGAGACTATCAGGAACATATTTTGGTAAATTCTCTGCCTGTGGACTATACTGATTTAATTATTTGCACAGAAAGTTTCTAACTGATTGCTCCATTGCAGAATATGCAGGAGAAGATAAGCTCAATCACCACATCATGAATATATCTTGCTGATTATCTTCCACCTCTATTTCAGTGACCTTCATGCTCTTATTTCTAATTAAAAGCACTTATGTGCTCATGAAAACAACTTTCATTCCATTCATTTTCTTTCCAACCATAGAGAAGAACCACTTCTAACTGGTTTTGGTAATTAACAGTTAAGAAGACCAAATCTAAAACATTAATCATCTATAGAAATTCTTCATCTGTACATACAAGAAACTCACAACTAAATCCTTATAATTCCTACATTTATTATGTGTAACTTTATTAACCATTTCTGGAAAAACCATTAAACTCAACAAAGCAAAGGCTATATTGAGAAGATTGGGTACTCTTAAGTGCCAAAAGGTACTTTCTTCCTGAAAATATAATGACCTTTGAAAAGGTTTATGTATAATACCTCAACAAATGTCTCCCTTATGTGAAGTAGTGCATCGGACACACTCAGAAAATTATTGAATTGCTCTTAGATAAAAACTATCTGCATGACAGGCAAGCTATTATCATGCTCAGTTTAATTTATGTTGGGACTCATGATACACTGGCTTCATAATCTATGGTGAATATGAAAAGTGAGGTTTATCTATGCAAGAAGTATAATTACAAAGCTGCAAATAGATGTTGTGAAGACTTGTAACAAATGGTCTACATACACTGTATCTAAAATAATGAGGTAAGTGACTTTATATAATCTGATACCCTCAGAATTATAATGGATAAATAGTTCCATTACATCAAATAGTTAATGCAATTTGCACAGTTACAGCTAAAGTGTTTGGAAAGAAATCATAAAAGCTGTAAGTGGAGAAAGATAGAAAGTTGGAGCTTAGTTTAGTGCACTAGATGGTATTACAACATTTGGAAAAACTTCACAATTTACTTTAAATGTGTGAAACATTGAAAGAAAACACAGTTTTGTTGGATGAAAATCAAAAAGCTTCCTTTGCTTTCCTTAATAAGATGAATAAATAAAACATACTTAACACTTAGTATGAGGTTTTGTTTTTTTTAATTCTCATTTCTAATTAATATTAAATATATTCTGCAACTGACCAGTTCAGTTGATAAGATGTTTAATTTTTGATGATGTCTTCAGATAAAATATTGGCATCAAAATATCTTGTATTGGCACCAAATTGTCTGTGTTTGATATTTTGATGTAAAAGTGTTCATCAGCTTTAGTTGGTTGAAGTGTTAGGATGGTTTTAGCATTAACTAAATAAAGAACTTATTCTCATCAGCTTTTCAAAATTCTCTAATATTTACTTAGTCTTGATGTGTTAATGCAGAAACTTCAATTTTCACATATTGAGTGTTGATATTGTCAGCATTCTGGACATCACTTTATATTGAATCTCAAACCAGAACACTCCATATTAGATTGCAAAGACACATACAATATGAAGATTATGATGTCTTACTTAATGTTTACACATTTTGTTATCATGCCTTATGAACCATTATGGATTACACCTTACTTCAGTTTGTTTGATTTAATCAACCAGAAATATTGATCAATTCTGCACCAATATTAGAAGGTAAGGTGATCTCTTATTATGTTGATTAACTCACCTACCCGTATTGATTTAATTCTATCATTTTAAAGGAGAGGAGTTCAAATTGCATTATATTGCTTTTTATTGCGAAGCAATAAATGCTGTTTGGAACCCTTATGAATAAAACTTTCTGTCATAAAGGTTAGATATTATTATTTGCTTACATAACACAAATTAATAGAAACTTCCATTATATATTGTTTAATCTTAGTTTTATTACAGAACTAATAAAGACATGTCTCATTTCTACTGTAATGTGAAATAATAAATATATCTTACATTATTCAAGGTTCCAGATTTGAAAGTTCAGCTACAAATGTTTGCTGTAAATTTCAATAGATACCTTCATTTGTAATATGTATAGAAGATTTAGTCATTATGATTGCAGTGAAATGATATTTGTGTCCTTTTTGTAAATTTGTAACAATACAAAATTTGATTGATCTTCCATACTTTTCTCTTGGACAATTTTTGTACTCTTTTATGTTTTATTTTGGTTGTATTTGCAGGCAACATTCAATGAAGTCACCTTTCTTTTTTAGTTAGAGAATAGTTTCTTATTTTGACCCCATTAGGTATTTCAGAAATTATATCACATCATATTTAGTAATTATCCTTAAATTCATATCTTTCATTTCAGGTTCCAAGCCCATCAAATGTATCAAGCATATGTTAATGTTTATAAATAATGAATTGTTTATCATAAATATAAAATCAGTGTTAGTGTAAAGTTACTTACCAACAATTCTGAAGTTTGCATGTAGCGTACTGATATTCAGAGTTAACTCAGACAGGTTCGGGTGTTCAGTGAAACTTCGCACTCGACCTAAAAGACAAATGAAATCATGTATGAATATGTAGATTCAAATAATAGGAAAAAAATTGACATAGTTACAAAAATATTTTGAAAATAGCTAACATTTCCATGTTAAGAATAAAAATGAAAAATATTTTGCCTTGTTTTTTTATTGTTAGTGCGAACTGTATTGGTTTGCATTATTAGAGTACAGACAACATTGTATAATTAGATTTATAACCCGACACATACAATTGCCATTTAATGATAGTGGAATACATTTTAAAGCAAGATAGGCTGAGACAAGAACAGTAATCATACCTTAAAGAACATAATACAATGACGATAGCACAATTGGAAAATATTTATATGATTAGCAAATTTTCTAAATGATATGGTTAAAATTTAAAAGATTATTTCTTCAATTGAAACTATGACACTATATATTCAACAAGTATGACATTTTTGACATTGTTTTAGGGTCCAAAGGAATAACAACAATAATTAAGTAACTTAACAGTAAGTTAGTATTTCCACGAGAAAATATTAAGTAAGGTTGAATAATTATGTTATTAAAAAACAATATGGTAACAGCTGGTTAGCTGATATCTGTAGGAATGTGAATAAAAAAATGACTGATTATGTGCTAAGAATTATAGTTAAATTTTTATATTGCTTTCTAAAGTCCTATAATGATTGAGTAGGAAATGCCTAAAACAGGTTTTTTGCAGCTTATTTATTATGACATTTACAGGTAAGAAACACAGGTGCTTGAGGTATTTTCACACAAATATAGTTCACTTTCACCATATATATATAGTACAATGATTCATATTAATTTGACAATGCAATATCATGTGGAACCGTGTCCAACAGGAGGTTAAGAGTTAAAGAGCAGATATTCAATAGAACTATCTTATAATGTTTATATAGCAAAAAGACAAAGAAAGACATTATGTCTACTGTTCTCTGGAGTAGATATATAAACAGTAAAGGCAATGGTAAATACTAATACTTGCTAAACTGACATTTACTGATATTTAGAAGAGATCACAGGATGATAATACTAGACTGGCAATTTTCAGTGAAACTTCAATTTCAATAAATGGTGAAATACCATCGCAAATTTGTTTTCACTACAGAAAAATTATGCAAAGTGGGTATATAAAGTGAAATATTTTGGTATGCTGTGATGAAAAAGATGTTTTCTTTTTAATGAATTTATGTTGATAAAGACTCCCACTAGTCCTCTTAGATTCCAGTGAATAACCCAGATTTGAATATGTTTTCTCCTTAGACATTTACTTTGAAAGTGAAAGCTATTAAAACAATTCAGAATGTTAAATACTAAATAAAATAGGCTTAGTTTTGAGTTGGTGGCCAGTGGTCACTTGCTACTTATTTTGCTGGGTTTGTAATCCTTGGAAAGTTTCTTGAATAACTTTCCCTTGCATATTTCAAGTCTCTGCCTAACAACTACCAATAAAACACCAACTTTTTAAACTTATGGAGACTATTTCTTTGGGTTTGCTTGTCGCCTCTTTAACAGTCCAATTAGTGTTTGATAAGTGAAAATAAAAAAAATGAGACTACTATATTTATATTAAATTCTAGAGATATTAAGAAGTAAATATAAACTAATATATATTGTATGTGGATAACCATGTTTGACTAATGGTATTGGGTTTGGCATTTGAAGGATTTTATTTTTTTTTTCATAAAAATTAACAATTAGGAGCCAACTGCTATAGGATGTTTCCAAATTGAAAGGAAACGAAAATATCTATAATTTGTTCTTATATATTAATGTAAACTTTATTTGCAGATTTAATATTCATTTTCTAGAATCCTAAATATCATAGTTTCATTATTTTTCTGTGTGTACTCATTGAAAACAGAAATGAGACAAGTTCAATAACATAGCTGAAGAAAAATTTCCAACTATTAATATTTTTATTTAATAATTAATTGTAATATCTAAATTTGAAGAACCACTAAACCCATGCAAGCATATAAAAGGATTGAAAAAAATGAACAGAAAAAGATAAAACAAAATCCCCCCAAAGTTCATAGCACATATTTTTATCTGAAAAGATATAATGAATGATTTTTTTAAAATATATATATATAAGCATAGATGGTTTTTATGATATTCATACAAGCAAATGAAAGCCAATCTTGAAAGTAGCAAGATATTGAAATAATTTTGTATAAAGACTTTGGAATGATTAAATATTAATTTCTTTAAAAAAAAAAAAATTTAATATAACCGAAGCTTGGTTTCATTGTACATCAGTTACGTGTGTTACTTAATAAGAATTTCTTTTGACCAGGAACAACACCACCTTTGAAGGGATAAAGGCCGCCGTTAATAATAAACCAGTAACAAGGTTATAAATAGACTACATCTAAGATCAATGAAGTAATGGAAATATTAAGAAATAAAATTCAATTTCATCAAACGCTGAACTGTCTATGGAAATGTTTGAAAAGCAACATAGAATACTGAAATAAAATTATGTCCAAGCTGACCATAAAGACAAGTATTTTGTAAAAATAATTTTTAAACCATATCCCACAATACTTTATATAAAATTCTTGAAAAACATTATTTATTGCAATATCTTTGATGACAAATTCTCATAAAAGATTTACTAAATTTAGATATATAGATTTGTTTTTATTCTGTTTCAAAATCTGTTTTAGGATTCTGAAATAAGATTCTAATAAGTTGACTTATTTATGAAAAAATAGATAAAATAAGTTTTCATTTATTAGGTTTCACTTAAGTTAGTAATATTAGTGAATTGCTAAACATTGCTATAATATGGAATTTTTTAAATTCTTTTATTCTTTTACTTGTTTCAGTCATTGGACTGTGGCCATGCTGGGGCACTGCCTTGAAGGGTTTAAGTCGATCAGATCGACCCCAGTACTTTTTAAGTCTGGTACTTATTTTATCGGTCTCCAAGCCGAACCGCTAGGTTACAGGACATAAACACAAACACACAGACAGACACACACACACATATATATATATATATATACGACAGGCTTCTAAACTTTATGGCTATAGAAGTTGAATTTAAAATGTAATGTTTATTAC
Organism: Muusoctopus leioderma; assembly: GCA_027124095.1. Lineage (NCBI taxonomy): Eukaryota > Metazoa > Mollusca > Cephalopoda > Octopoda > Octopodidae > Muusoctopus > Muusoctopus leioderma. The sequence continues at coordinate 24,170,116 of JAOPJM010001463.1, read as the reverse complement.
TATAAAATATTATTAGCTCCATAAATATTCTCAATATGAAGCATGAATAATATTATAAGTAGTCAAACAATGGTACTGGATTTGATGCACCTAGCTAGCATGTCATTGAAATAATCAAAATATATATATTTTTAATTCAAACTGCATACATCTGTTAAATATATTTTGATTCAAATGCCATGCACAAGTAATATTTTTTTCTATTTGCTTTTTCTAAGATATCAGCCATATAATGTGTCTTGGTGTTCTTAGAGAGGTGAGGAGTATGGCTTGTTTTTGAAGAATTCTTCCTCAAGTAGATCTCAAAGTTAGTTTTGATGTAACTTGAACTTAAGACTGTGAACCATGAAATTGATACTTCAAACATCCAATCACTTTGACATCTCATTCTTGACTCCTTTCTTACATATCTAGTTAATATGGTCTGTAGTTAATTAATCACCAGAATTATGAAAGGGCAGGCAGAATTTGAACTATAGGCTCAATGGCTTTGAATCTGTTACTGGTAAGAATCAATTTCATCAGTATGTATTGTATATTAATATTCTGAATTTAATATTCTGCACCAATTCAGCTGCCACTATAAATAAATATCATGGTAGAAATGAAAAGAAAATTAAATTTAAAATTAGAACCATAAAACTTACGTAAGAGGGCACTTGAAGGAATGCTGACAGTGAGGACATTGGATCCACTCATTGAACAATATGCACACAAAGCTGCTGTTGCCATCGCCACAATGGACAGCGCTACCATCACAGAAGTAGGCGGAAGTAGTCTTCCAGGTCTTCGATTGCCACCACTGCGACGTTCTGCAGACCCAGAATCACACCCCGTCTCACCCCTGCTTTCTGCTGTCATGGTTACGACATTCTGTCTACTCCATGATGGGTCCCTTCTATCCAAGCTCTTCCCGATACGTAGTGTCTCCTTACCAATCTGAGTTGGAATTACATAGGGACCGTCTACTGGACCCTCATCATTATCTTCATCCTGGGAAAGAGAAACAAAATAAATATAATAATCTAATTTGATATTATTTTTCAAAAATACATCAAATTAAATAAAAACAGTTTTATATGATAGTAATGTAATGAAGACAACAATAGCATGAAAAACAAATTAATATTGCAGAAAAAATTGAGAAAATATTGCCTTTAGTCTGAGACCAATAATGGCATGAAAAAAGCTGTAAAAGGATTATATCATTAATATCATATATCAGCATATAAGAATTCAGATATTGGGCATTGGTATTAGATTTTAGGTTGATATACTTGAATCTGTTTAGTCTTGTATTATTGGTGTGGCCATGTCAAACTGAATTCCTTACAGTATTGTGTTTTGATTATCTACATTCTGAGTTCAAATCCTTCCAGTATTGACTTTCCTTGTTATTGTTTAGGAGTTGATAAAATACGTACCAAACATGTACTGATGCTGATTCATCTGACTATACTCACCACATACAAAAGTTGACCATTGTCAGCTTTTGTATGTGATGTGCCAATGTATCAATCCCATGTATGTGAAGTGCCAATGTGCCAATCATTATTTTTGTGTTTATAGAAGTAATGTCTAATATTTATATACTTACTACTGGTCACCTCGAAAAATAACATTTGGAAGACTAAAGTTGTTTATCAGTCAAGTCATGACTTGAGCCAAGTGGCACAACCAGACCCCATCATTGTCAATGGGCAGCAGCGAGGAACAGCAAGCCACTTCACCTATCTGGGAAGTACAATCAGTAATGGTGGTTGGCTCAGGGATGAGCTAGATCATAGGGTGAGCAAGGCCAGCCCAGGAATCGAAAGGTTGAGAGAGTGAATGTGGAACAACAAGCACATGCCAACATAAGTGAAGTGTAAAGTATACCGAGCAATAGTATTATCTTTCCTATAATACAAATCAGAGGCGTGGACAATATACTGCAAACAGGTAAAAAACAAACTGCATACATTCACAATAAAACACCTGAGACAGATTGTGAACACCACATGGAAAGACAATGTCAGGAACACCCTCATTCTAGACAAGGCCAAGCTGCTTAGCATAGAAGAGATATTGGTGCAATGAAACCTCTGCTGCCTTGGGCATGCCCAAAGAATGGCGGAAAGTTGGTTACTGAGACAAATACTCAACTCACAGTTGTCTAGTGGTACAAGAAATCAAGACAGACCTCAGGTAGAAGGATACAAGGATGTTGCTAAACATAACATGAGGAGATTTGGACATTGATACTCACAGCTGAGGAAAGAAACCAGTGGAGGCGAATGATTCACTTCTGATACGACTCACAACATTTCATATGGTCAGTCATTGTTGACTATCAAAGAACTGCCAATGATAACTGTTTCTTGCACTGCCCCCCCCCCCCTAAAGTGGACATGTGATGTTCATACCTTTGCCAAGAATATTAGTTATATAAATAAAGTGAAATGGCTTCAACAAGAAATGAAACCATGTCACAGTCTGCATGGAACTTACCTCTTTTTCTACAGCAGTGTTCCACTAAATAATATTTACTCTTTTACTTGTTTCAGTCATTGTACTGCGGCCATGCTGGGGCACCGCCTTGAAGTCGATCAGAACGACCCCAGTACTTTTGAGTCTGGTACTTATCTTATCGATCTCTAAGCCGAACCGCTAAGTTACGGGACATAAACAA